>BSBM01000047.1:35665000-35955000 GCA_027924585.1 Larix kaempferi | reverse complement strand
GCTTCCAACATCCTTCTAATCCCTTGACCCTTTCCCACCCCTATTAAATATTAACCATAGATTCCCTTGACCCTTCCCCACCCCTTCTCAAATATTAACCAAAAATGCCCTTGAGTCTTCCCCACCCCCTCTCAAGTATTAAACATAGATTTTATGATTTAAATAATGCTAGTGCATTTTTGCACTACAGAACGTGCACATGTTATGTAGTTATATAACACGTACACGTATATAACACGTACGCGTTATGAAATTCTAAAAGTACGTGAATATTTTTTGAATTTAAATAGAACGCACTCGTGTTTGTTAGAGCCTAAACCAAGCCAACTCACTTGCTCGCATGTCAACCATAATCCTATGTATATGCTTTGGATTTTTCTTCGGTAATACCAAACCTGTGCTATGGTAGTGATAAACCAAAGCTAATTGGTTATTTTTTCCAGTTTCTGTAGAAGCCTGTGCTTAGCCACTCATTACAGTATGCTACACATAGTCATTTTTTACGAAATCTTAAACACAAATGGAATTTTTTCTGTAGATTCCAAATATGTAACTTTTATTTAAAAATATTATTTTTTCGTATTTTTTTCAATTTATTTTGTGTCCTACCTCCTTAACTCGTGAAACGCAATGTTAGTGTTTCTTCCATAACTTTTTCAATTCTTGATCATTTCAAAAAACAATTGTATGGTGCACAAGTAGACACTAACCTCCACGTTCTATCAAAACCCCATTTCATGATTTTTGCATTAAGACCTTCAAAGGATGCACCCACAAAAGACGTACTATTTTCGAGGTTTGATCACTTAGACAATTATAAATTACTAATTTAATTTTTGAAAAATAATGATGCACTAGTGCTATATGTTCTCTACATGCATGCCCATTTTTGTAGTCCGATTCCATAATTTAGGCCCTCAAAGGCTACACCCAAAAAAACATATACCTTATCATTTGCATGAAAAATAAAAAGTGTCTGTTAGGAAAAATGAAACTTGACATAGCTATGCAAATTTTCAATACATAAAAGTTATATATTCGGAAACATGATTCAATTTCCTACATTTCATCTTTTTTACTCAATGCAACATATTTTGTGTAAGTGTCTCAAAAAATCCAAGTAAGTTGAGGGATTCCTGATT
This sequence comes from Larix kaempferi, assembly GCA_027924585.1. Lineage (NCBI taxonomy): Eukaryota > Viridiplantae > Streptophyta > Pinopsida > Pinales > Pinaceae > Larix > Larix kaempferi. The sequence continues at coordinate 35,953,858 of BSBM01000047.1, read as the reverse complement.
TTTCAGTTTTCTATTGCATCTAACGCGCCAAAAATGACCCTCATTAGCTTGCATTGACCCATGTGTGTTATGAAGGGCTTAAACTAAATGACTTAGTTGGACTTTATTGGAAGAGTTTATATGTGGTTTATTTCCCTCATAATATCTTTGTGTTTTATGTTGGAATTGCTAAATAAATGTCATATTTATTAATTAGAACTAGTCAAAATTTGCATCCTTTAAGAATAAACACACCCTCATACACATTTGAAAACACTCCTTCATTAGGATTCCTAAATTTAAAATATGCATTAATGGACAACAAGCTAAGGATAGTTGTTGCAGATTTACCCTAGTTTGCATTGATAGTGATCTTGGTCTATCCATCCATTTATTTTCTATACTACATAATCCATTTTTTACAACTATTTGTCGATTATATTTTTAGCCTATATTAAATAAAATCTAAAAATCTTATCTTAAAGATAACCTATTTGTATTGAAGGAGAGGCAAGCCTCTTGAATTCCACCAAAGTTGCACTTTTTGCTTTAGGAATATACTATTAGAAGTGAAAATTTGGAAAGCAACAATTGTAATTCTCCTTATTAAATATTAAGACAACTTGATACATACATATTCTCTAATGTATATATATAAACTTCAAACATAATATGCATGTGAAATAGTCTAGAATGTAACCTTCTTTCCCTACAAAGACTTTCTAGCTATTTTATAAGAAACTTTATTTAATATGTTACAATTAAACATTTTATCTTTGTAATTAAAAAATATTTCCATATGTATCATCAACATCACTTTAAAAAAAAATTATGTTATAGGTCTAGAAAATGTAGTTAGTAGTTGATTAACAAGTAATAATTAATTGATGAGTTTTTTTTAGGTATTTTTATTAGTTTTTTTTTCAAATTATATATGTTTTATTGCGATTTAATTTTATTAATACACTGAATTTACTTAGTTGAGTCCTTTTTATATATTTTTATTAGTTTTCTTTTCAAATTACATATGCCTCTCTTGCCATTTTATTTTATTAATACATTGAATTTAATTTCATACTTGGAAAGGTATACTAACATTTAAATTTTTTTAATTTAATTATTTCACAACTTTGATGAATGATTCATGATATAATCATCCCTAGGAAATATTTAGTCCATAATCTTTGTTGAGAACATTAAAAAAATGTAAAACTCTAAGTATATATATACTTTTATAAAATATTAATAAAAAAAATTCATAACATATTGAAAAATATATGTAAAACTGAATATTTATTAAATATTTAAATATAACTCAGTTTTTTATTTTATTTTATTAAATGTTTATTTACAATTTTATTATTTTTTATAAAATATTAATTGATTTAAATTTTTATAAAAAATATATATATGATATAAACTTAATAAATATATATTTTTAAAGTAAGGAATGAAATACCATATAGAGAACTACATAATTTTAATGGATTTGGTTAAAAGCATAATTATCTAAAGAAAATAGGTGATATTCCTTAGAGAAGATTCATACTAAGTTTTTTCAACAAATCCTAATAAAGGAGATTTCATTTAGTGTTGAGTTAGACATCAACCATAACTATGGTATACGTTAGAGAGATTCATATTAAGCTTCTTCAACAAATCCTAGTAAAGGAATTAGGAGGTTTCATTTAGTGTTGAGTTAGAGATCAACTATGACTAGTTAGTGATATGAGAAGGACAAATGTTCATCCTAAAGAATTTGTCTTTGTCTATATATATATATGCATAATGGTGGAAATTATGATGTTTCAACTATGGACATGTGTTTCAATGTAGGTTTAATATGTGAGCTGGTCACACATGAGTTTAGTATGAGCAAAGTGCAAGGAATTTCAACCATCGTCACTGTAAATCACGTTTTTTCATCTTTTTGACACGTGTACCTTATTGCAGCTTATGGGAGGCAAACTTCCGTGTCTATTGTAATCCTTAAGAATTATATATTATTTGTATGTCTTCATTTAATGCAAAGAGATTTAGGTTGATAGATAGTATCATGTTGCTAATATTTTTATTTTTATAAGCATTTTGGTTAATGACATTTAGAGTTTTTACTTTCTATCAATTTATATAATTTATTAACTATATTTATAAGAATAACCTAATGATTGTGAAATGAACAAACTGAGATATTGTACATGTATTGTTGTATATGCTCTTAGAGTCATATTACAACTTAATATAACATTGCTTTTAGTTTTAATAGCCTTGTTGTTGACAATATAATGTAAATAAATTTATTAACGAATACGTGGGCCAAGTCTAATGTATGGATGGGAAGCTTATATGGTGGAAGCTACACAGTTCAATCAAATGCATCAGGTTAAACGATGCATATCTTCAAATTATCAGTTTTTAATAATTTGATATTGTGTTTTTAATTTCAAATTGTGATGAAACATTTTTTCCACTTCATTATCAGTTTTGTTGAGGCTTTCATTAAACCCCTATATCGTCCTTACATTGAGTCCAAAATGTAATTTGGGTGTGGACTAATTTTTCATACCATACATATCTCCAACCGTAGGAGAGCCTTCTCCACTAGTCTTTCTAACACATATTCTCATTTGCTTTTCCAGTTCTGATCAAGATAAACATAAGGTGTGATTAACAAATAATCTTTACATGGTGGAATATATTTGAAACAATGTTAGTTTCTATTATTTGAAATTCATGTATAGATTGTGCGTTGGTGATGTTTTTCGATTTTTTATCTTCATATTATTCAAGCATAAAATGAACTTCTCATTCATTGGTTACATCTATTGAGATCAATGAATCAATAAACTTAATGAATAAAAAAACTTCTTGTTAGCATGCAATTTGGTTAAGTTTAGTCCTTTTATACTCTTTTTAATCATTGCATTTTTGGGCAAATCGAGAGTTCGATCTGAGTTCATTTCCAAGTATGTAATCCTTCGAAGATTAGAAAATCATTTTTCTAGAATTTTCATTTCATAATTTTGGTCAAAATTAGAAGTTTTTGGAAAAAAAATCCAACATTGCCCCCCTTTCAAACTTTAGTGAGTGGTCTTTAAGTAAACAAGAAAATACAAAAAACAACTAACAATTTTACATCTTTTCTATATAATCATTCATTTTATCTTGTAGTGATGGTCACAATTTTTACAATGAGGTACTCTTTGCATCATTTTGATTTTGTATGCCTCACATAAGAATTTCACAAGTTGAATGAATGCCCTTTGGGCCAAAATCCAATGGTGGAACTTCGAGTATTTAGATATGTTATGATTTTATTCTATAATCAAACCCGATTATTATGTCTAAGATTTAGAACAGTTTCATTGCTTTATTGAACACGACTATTTACAAACCCCCATCACTAAGAACAACATTTCACAAAATCCATATTAATTCAAGGAGACTCAATTCATCATTGAGGTTTTGGTTTTAAGAAGTGTTTCTTTTCATCTTCAAGATAGAATGTCAATGTTTCAAGGTGGAATGTTGATGCTTGCATGTTTTAATCATCGCAAAGATATTGTTGGTGGTATGTTGTAAGCATTATTTTGTTTACAAATAACCATGTGAGGGTAGTGAGAGGTTTCTAAGCTAATTTCATGTGGACACATTCATAGTTTATCTTTAGAAACTAAAATACATTTTTAGCAAAAAAAAAAGTTGAAAATATATCCTAGTATTTAGAGTGTGTTCATCAAAGGCTTTCCAATTGTAGCTTGTTTACCTCATTTTTCCTTTGAATGACCAGGAAAGACACAATTAAGGATTGTTTAGATTCACTGAGAAAATCACTTTTCTAGAATGTTTATTTCAAGATATTTTTGTCAAAAATAGAAGCTTTCGCAAAAGTTACATTGACCCTTTTCACCCTTTAGTGAGTTAGTTGGTTCAAGGAAAACAAGACATAACATGAAACAAAGTAACTTTTTTTCTAAATCTTTTCTATAGAACTAATCATTGTATAATGGAATGTTAATTAACAAAATTTCCAATCATGTATCATTTGCATAATTTCAATTTCGTATGCACGAGATAGAACTTGCACAAATCGAATGCCTTTTGGGGGCCATAATCCAATGGTATAACTTCAAGTATTCTAATGAGTTATCATTTAATTCTATAATTATACCCGACCATGATGTCTACGATTTAGAGTAGTTTCATTGTTATCTAACATCGTTTGACATGCTTATTTTCAAAGCCTCATTACTAAGAACAAAATTTCACAAAATCCATAGTCGTTCACGGAGCACAATGCTTATATCTCCATGTTTGAGTTTGGGCTTCAAGCAGTGTTGTTTTTAAACTTCGAGGCAAAATGCTAATATCTCCATGTTTTGATTGTTGTGGAGATATTTTTAGTGTTATGTTATATGCTCTATTTTGTTATGAAATAACCAATGTTATGATACTAAGAAGTGTTTAAAGTAATTTCATGACTTTGGATGTCACATGTTCATAGTGTCTTTAGAAATAAAAAAAATATGTAATTTCATGATTTTGGATGTGACAGGTTCATAATGTATTTAGAAATAAAAAAATATGTAATTTTATGACTTTGGATGTCACATGTTCATAGTATCTTTAGAAATCAAAAAATATGTTTTAACAATAAACAATTGACAAAGTTAGAATAATTGACAAAGTAAGGATAATATTTAGATAATGTTCATCACAAACATTTCAATAGTAGCAATGAATGTCCATGTTATGTCCTTAGAAACACAAGGAACAAAGGGACAATGAGAATTAGTTTACATTCACTCACGACCCTATCTCACAAACACAATGTTCATAAGTTCAATGTAGATTGACTTATTCAAGTGCAAAGTCAAATACGATTGAACGTTAATTGAAATGTTGTTTATTTTTAGAAAAATTTGGTAAACACAATGTTCATAAGTTTAATGTAGATTGGCTTATTAAGTGAAAAGTTCAATAGGTTTGAACACTAATTGAAATGTTGTTTAATTTTTGACAAATGAAAAACTTGATATCCTTAACCTCAAACCTCAAGGATTTTCATGAGGATACTTCCTCATGGAAACCAATAAAAAAAAGTAGTTTCCAAGTTCGAGATATCCAGTCCAAAATTTCCAAATGACTCATCTTAATGTATTCAAACTTAACTAACAGAGTCCTGGTCGACATACCTTCCACCATATTGGATTAGAGAATTGATTAGTGGATTTCCTTCCATTTCATTTTCCCATCTTTTCCGGGAGGTTAATAGGCTGGCAGATGCATTATCAAAAATGGCTCTTGGGCATATGGATGGGTATATTCACTATGTTGATCTTGTTGAAGATTACATAGTGGATTCTGGGTCTTTTTATATTTTTTGAACATGGATCAGTTGTAGTCTTGATGATGTAGTTTTTTACTTTTTGTATATGGATTGTGTTATGATATAGTAAGCTTGGAGATATTGTCACTTGGTCAATCACAATGTTGTTCGGTTTTTTGTAACAGTTATGGATCGCTGGATTATCCATTTTGTTTTTGTACTATGTAGCTTTGATTCTAATTAATAACAAGTTACTGCTTTTCATTTATGAAAAAAAAAGCATCAATAAACTATTGTCTAATATATTTGGAAATTGAGAAAAATGGATATATGTACGCTAGATCACATGCAATCCCGAGTGGCCCCATGAGAGGTCGCCATTGGACCGAAATTTTGAGAATGAGGGATGCCCAAAAGTGCTCATGTGGATCTTGTATGAAAAATGTTTGTGTTATTTTTTAAGAAAAATTAAATGTTTTTCCTTACCCCATGATACAGAATAAGAAGTGCCTGGCAACTCTGCATAACGTTTTCATTGTTTTCTTCTAGAATTAATATGTGTTTAGTTAATGAGTTAGCTAACTAGAGACATTTCTTTTCAGTATTTGAGTTAGTTGCATTTTCATTATTAAACATTTATTGTAAGTGTGTACATCTTATATTAATTTTTTCTTTGTAGAAATTAGTTACAAATAGATCTAATTTAAAATTTAAAGAATGTCATCGGCGATAGTAAATAAGGTGAACAATAAATCATGTGGTTTTCAACAATTATCTTATTTTCTAAATAATCTAGCTTTATGTATGTTTATTCATATTTGTTTTAGACAAACATTATCCTTTCATAATAGAACATTAAAGGGATGCTGCAAGCTAATGTTGGCCACTCATGACACGTTAATTGCAATGGACTTCTTGAAAAACAGAAATCTGAATGTCAAAAAGCAATATTAGAGCTACCTACACAACTTTTTGGAATGTGGTGTAATAAGATGAAACATAGACAATCGTATTACCTTCCGGAATATATAACTATTATTTATAGAAATTAAGTATAACTCCCAAAAATTGGGGTTCTCCTAAGGTTGGTATGTTATTTTTTTAAGAAAACATAATGAATATGTTTGCGTTGGGCCTCGGGTTTGGTATGCAAATGGTGGAATTTTGTGAAAAAAATTATATACGGTCATAGATAACAGGCCGTCCTAGTAAAACTCTATTTTTTCATATTTATTTATATTTATTTTTTAAATTAAGGAAGTCATCCAATCCCTAAAATGACTAGGTCGAGCATTGGGCCCCGACATCAAGGTCCTAACATAATCAATGAACTTTGTATTTTTTTTTAGGATGTAGGTCTTTATGTGTACTTGTGCGGGTTATTTTCCGTTTTCAAAATAGGTGAGCCAATCAAAAGTTATAGCCGGAAGAAATAACCTAATTTTTGTGTAAGATTGACGTTAATGCAATTAAAATTAAATAAAAAATAGAAAAAAATAATTGATTGAATAAAAAATTACATATTTGGAATATGCACACATAGTTCTACAAGTGTGTGCAATTTCATTAGCAATGGACAACTGTAGCATACGCAGAATCATGCTCGAAATAAAAGAAGTTATAGAATAAGATCTATTTTGTTATAACATAGTCCAAGCCACATGGTTTGGAAACTCGAACCTAAAACCAAAGTGGCCAATTCATCCACCATGTTGGTGAGAAAGGAATTTCCCGCCAAAATTTAGAAATGTAAACGACGCGTACGCGTTATTTTAAATACACGTGTACGCACTAAGAGCGCGCAGGCACAAATATTGCATATGCACTAAATAGCGCGTAAGCTCCATTTAGTGTGTACGCGCTAGTAACACATGCACACATTTTTTTACTAATCCAAAATGTAGTTTTGTTTTCATCTTCATATATCTCAAACCACCCTGCCACCCATCTCCCTAACTCTAATCCTCCTCCTCTCCTTTTTTTGTTCCTGTCCCTGTCCCTCCCTAACCCTCCTCCCCTCCAACCCATTTCAACCCCTCTATCTCTCTCTCTTTATCTCGCTCTCACTCTCTCCCCCCTTCAATCCTCCTCTATCTCCCTATCTACTTGAGCTTCCTGTTCTTATCCCTCTCCCTCCCCTCTACCTAAAATTATTCTCCTTCTCGCTCTCCCTCCTATATCCATCTCTCTAACCATAACCATCGTCCTCTCTCTATTACTCATCCCATCTCTTCCTAATCCCCATCCTGCCCCTACCCCTCCCCCCTCTATCACTATCTCCTTAACCATGCTACCATATCCCCATAATCCTCATCTTCTCACTCTCTCTCTATAACAATTATCTCTCTCTCTCTCTCTACTTAACCCTCCTCCCCCTTTCTCCCCCATATGTCCCTATCTCTCTCTCTTTCTCTCTCGTTAATCTTCCTCTCTCTCTGTCTCTCTCACTACAAGGGAAAGACCTTGTAGCAGATGTTTCCTGCAAATTTGCATTTTATACTGCCCCTAAACCAATGCTCAAGTATTTACTGAGAAGTGTAGGGAGGAGGAGGATGACTTGGCCTTCTATAAACCTTAGGGGATTATCGATAGAGAAGACACATACAAGAAAAAGGAGGATTAATAGAGCTAATTTCACTGACATAAATGATTCCTTCGCCATGGGTGACAAGACCCCCGATGCCGCTATCTGGACTTATGTTGATATCATGTAGCAGAGGCCCTCAAGAGGAAAAGGAAGAAACCCTAAGGATAGTTGTGAAGAAGCAGCAGTAAGAAGATGAACATAAGGTGAAGGATAAAGATGGGGTCACTTAGGCCCCGCTGGTGGAACTTTCCTGGAAGCGAAGGAATCGATGGGACCAAGCTTAGGATTAGGAAAATGTTGCGAAGAAGGCAGAGGCTTCGTTGGACTGGGATGCCCCCGATGCCACTCATTGGATTAACAGGTGGGATGGTACACCTACTGTATGAAGGATGAACAGTGATGTGACTTTGGGCATTGATTGGCGTAACATATTAGCAGGTGGGATGATACACCTACCCCAGGAAGGGTTAACAGTGATATGACTCCTAAGTATCTACCAAGTGATTAAATGCTCAAATAGAAGATGAAAAGGTTCCTTGGTAAGAATGTAAACCTAAAACGCCGGAAGCTGAACGATCTTGCTATCTGTTGGAATTTCTCTAGCCATGTGAAATAGGTAAATGTTGTATGCAAGGATTGACAATGGATTGGGCCCATGATAGGAACAAATTACCCATTCTGTGGTCATTTGTCGAAGATAATGTGGCAAAGAAGATTGACAATTTATGATTGAAGTCTTGACATAACAAGAAAGCTCCTGCCCAACTTTTGACGTGGTAACAAAGTCTTTGAAGATCAAACAAAATCAAGGGGTGGTGGTGAATGTTTTTGGGTAGTGAAGAGGATGGGAATAGTTTTGTTTGGTTTGTTTCTTTGTTAAGAATTGGACTATGACATGATTATTTTAATTGGCAATGTTGGTTTGTGGATGAAAACTTGAACTCTTGTTTTTTAGGCAATCCTTTTTTGGTTTATTATCTAGGTGATCTCAATGGAGACTTAGGAAATTTATTTGCAATTTAGGTTATTTCTCCAAGCACCCTTTCTCTTGTACTTTATGTTGGTACTATGGAAGAAAACAACCAACATGATGAGTGTGTTCATTGTGGATTTACAGAGCTTCAGAACGTTCTGAGGTGCTTATCACCACATATGAACACCTTACAAGAGGTAATTTTGCATATTAATCAAAGTATATGTAGTCATCTTGAAGACCAATTGGCTAGGATTTTGGATATGGAAAAGAGAATGGAAGCACAGAGTAAAAGGTTAGAGAAGTTGGCTATAGATTTAGAAATGCCTCGTAACATTACACCCTAAAGTTTCCATAGGTTCAGTGAATGGTATTCGTCCAAAAGACTTTGCAGTTCAACGCGATTTTGGTGATTATGAAGACATAGAATAAGCACAAGTAGCATCATAAATGAAAGAAGTTGAAAATGGAGAAGCAAATGATGCCTAAAGTGAACATGAACACATGTCTAGTTTTATTAGGTTTGCATGTTTTATAAGGTTTCATTTTTCTTTGGATGGATTATATGAATTTATAGCTCTCAAATAATTTGGACAATATGATAAACACAACTGTAAAATCCGATGATAATATGATAGACATGTTTTGTGAGAATTATTCATTTTGATTTTAGTTTTAAATGATGATAATATAAAAAATTGTTACTCAGTGCTAACTAATTTGTATTTACTGAACACAAAGTACTCATAGCTGGATCTAATTATTCAAAGTAAAGAAGTTAGTGTGTGTATGGTGCCGCAATCTCCTCTACTGCTGCCATGGCTCGGTCTAGGTCGAAGGAACCAATGTCCTTCCACCTGGAGAATGGAGAATTGGCTCTGAATAACTGTACATTGAAAAAAAATTCAATAATGTGTAATTCAAATTTAAATATATTAAAAAATACGATATCAAATAACATACAATAAATGCTTGAACATTAAATAAAAAAATAGCTAACCTAGTCCATGTAGCTCTCTGTGGCATGTTGCTGCGTAGGACCATGGAAAAAATGACCACATTGAGAACAACGATGTGCTGTTGTTCCAATCAAACTAGATGGCCCCGCCTGGGTTCCACTTGTACCTGATCTGTCCCAGCCACCACCCATAGACCGTGCAGCAGTGTGTGTCTCATCGTTGTCCTCCCGACTCTGTGAAGACATAACCACCAATGTGGTATGTCTAAGCAGATGACGTGGCACGTCTAACAGAGTCATCAATCTCATCTAGGCCTCTACCAAACCGAGGTGGATGAGGAGGGGGGTTTGGCTCTCGCCTGGGTGCAGGTGGTCCTTTGAGTGGGTTGTGGCGGGCCTAAGTTCGATCTTGGGCAGAGCCAAGACTGACACCCTGAAACTTAGTGATGCCAAAATAATTGACATGGTAGCCTAGCTCAAACTCAGCCTACAATTTCCTAAGAAAATACCGTGGGACCTCCAAATTATTGCATGGGGGACTGTCAAACACCATAAACCATCTCTTTCTCTAGTTATCTCTCCATGGATGGTAATTACACCAGTCCATGCAAACCCGTCTCTTCCTCACATCTGGAGGCTTCCTTGTCCTGGGATCTATGAATTTGCTGTATAATTGTGCTTTCGTGATGTTGAGGTCTTTAATTTGTTCTTTTGATATCCTGGTGGAATAGTGCTCCCTCATTCGAGCCCTATATTGGCTCATATTAGTGATCTCACTATGGGAAATGTTGATAGATTCAATGATGTTTTGCAATGATGTAGCCAGGGAAACTTGAGAGAGTTCCTTTGTGTTCTTCAAATCATCGCTTAAGACCCTTAATTAGTTTAAATCTTGATGTAATTCATCCTCGAGGTTTTCAAATGGTTCATCATTAGGTTCATTGTCCATTCCAATGTTGATCTTATCGTCTGATGGTTCGGTTTCGTTGGTTTCCTCTGATGGTTGTGTTGTGTTTCTCATTTTGTTAGGTGTATTTTATCTGTAATGACAATTTGTTGGTTTTTTAATTGATTGTATTTTTTTTTTAATTTAAAATTGTAATGGAAAACAAAAAACCAACAAAAAAATGAATGGTTGAGCACCTACCTAGAGGCACTAGCAATAGAGTGGAGGTTGAGTTTGATGTTGAGTGGGAGGTCATTGGGTGCTCCAACATGCGCTCGCGGGGGTCCTGTATCTCCACTGCTCACTCGCGGGTTTGTTATTGTGATAACAAACCCGCAGATTGTGTGTTTTAATAAAAAACACAGGTGCGCACACACGTTAATGACGCGTGTGCGCCTATGTTTGCGTACGCGTTAATAACGCGTGCGCGCAAATATTTTCCACTTCAACTCACCAACTTGGACGATCGGCATTGACGAAGCAGAGGCGTGCACGCATGTTAAGAGGCGCGTGCACGCCCTTTTGTTTTCTGCTCGCCCGCTTCCATTGCAACCTTTTTGGGTACCAGATTCATGCAGGTACCCTAAATTATGTCTATTATCCTCTCCACTTGGGTTCAAATCTTGCTTTGTGACACTTGCTCCTTGGGAACTGACTTTCACTATGTATTGCTTGAACGGATGTATTTGGGGTTGTACCTTGATTCTGCTGAATATCAAGTGTTGGCATTTTTCAATAAAAAAAGAATCACGGCCTTCTATGGTCCAAATTTTTCCATCGATGTTATGGCTTAATATGCAATCTAGGCATGCTCTCCCACTCTAAACAACACCATTTAACCACCCCTCTCTTTGGGTTCTTTATCTAGCATTCATGGATCAAGTCATATTTTCAACAACACACCTATCACACCTATCAATCTCATTATGGCTAGGGTTTCTCAGAACCTTACTTCCCAACCAATAATTTTGTCATTTCCTATTCAACTTCACTCTATACATTATTGCATCATGTTATTTCTCTCTTTTAGATTTCATAATAAAGCACGTGGCTCATTCATCTAGGTGATATATTCAAGGATTTTATATAAAAATTAAAATACTAGTGTTCGGGGATGAATGATGCTTCTACTTATGTAAAAAGATGTTGCAGAGACTTCTTATTTCATGTAATCATATTTATTTATGTATAAAATAAATATCATTTAAATTATGCACTAGATTTTAATAAAAAAAATTCCTTGACATTTGGTATCAAAGGCATATCAACATCAATGTTAATCAACTCTGAATGGTTTAAGAAAATAGTAAAGATAGTAAAATATTAAAATAGAAATTGAATATATTTCATGAAATTGGTGTAATACCCCATTTTGACATTATTGCCTAAACTATTATTATATGTTGTATTTGCTTGATTATGAGACTTTGTCGGTTTGACGACACTGTGGACATGTGGTTTTATTATTTTGCCGATATAGATATGTGTGTGTGTGTGTGATGTTAGTATTAGGATACGTAGTCATTTTAGATATGTATCATGTGTTACCTATGTCTCATATGTGCAAGTTAATGAATGATGGGTACGTGGATACCACTAAAGTTATTGTTGAACAAAAGAATGTTATACCAGGTGCATGGTGAAAATAATGAATTGATTATTGTTGTTATGTTATGAAAAAATGTATGTGTACATGTTGAGAATTTGTGCACGATATTCGAGATTGTATGTCGAGGAATGACTTATAGGTTAAAATGGCTAAGTGATAGCTGGATCCTATGAGGTGGGAGAGCCTTGGGGACATGGACTCCGAAAGATAAATGGTATGCAGGTGATGCATTATTTACTTTCGCATGATTATTATGATGTATGGGTGGGGTAGGGTTTCAGGAAACTCAACTGCCCAGATTCGTTATACGATGACAAACCGAGTACAAGTGCAACGCGGTTATCATGTCAGGTAGACACAGTCCCTTGTTCCATTAGGGGGGTGGAAGCTTTACCCACCGTTTATCCCCGAAACCTAGAGTCATGGGAGGGATGTGCTACGGCACACTCCCCAAGGTGTGTGATGATGATTGGTGGTTGCCTGTTGGGGAAGCTTGGTCGATGTAATCGACACTTCCACTTACAGGTTCTAGTTGGAACCGGTCATGACTTGACATTTCAGGGTAGTCTAGCAGAGGACATGATAGGATGTGGAATTTAGTGATGATGTAGGTAGATAGGTGTAGCTTGAAGTAGGGGTGAAAACAAGATCTAACTGTATGTGTGTAAAACCCTTGATTGAGTATGTGTCGTAACTCAGTAATGTATGAATTGTTGCAATTTAATAAGATTTCAGTTAGTTAATGGATTGTACCTTGCAAACTACGTTTAAAACTTGTGTCAGTGAACAACAAGTTTCATGATTATGATTGATGTGTGTGATTTATTACTGTTAGTGTACTTACGCGAGGTATGTAAGCAGTAGCTGCGCTTACATAACCCGCCTACATATTTATGATTGCGTGAAATACAATTGAATATATTGTTAATTATCATCGATCAATGTTAATAATGTCGATTAAACTTAATAATGATGATTATGGTTAATAATGTTGGTTAATGGTTAATTATTGTACATTAATAATTAATTATTGCTGATTAATAAACAAATCTATGGTTAACCTAGGTAGTGACTAATGCAATTGATTAGAATGCTTGATTGATTGTTAATGAGTTTAATTAGCCAGGACTAAGGGTTGAAATGTTGAAATGTAATTATAATGTTAAATAAGTTAATAGTGACTTGATTCCTTAAATTAATTATGTGTTAATGATGTTAATTAAATTTAACAAGACTATGCTTATCTTTAGTAATGATTGTTAACTAGTTTAATTACAAACTAAGGTGTAATTAAAATGGAACCAGGTAAATGAGTCGATTAAATCTTAGTTAATTTTATTTAATTAATATAATTACACATTGATAATGTTATGAATTACATTGATAGGATTATTGTTCATAATTGATAAATTGAATTAGTTGAATTTATAATTAGAGGGAATTAGCATATTATAAATTTTAGAAACCATTAATTAAATGATTAGGTTAATAGTAGTTAATCAATTGACAATTATTGTTAATTAATTGAATTGGTGAAGCGTGTAAGTTTAAAACTCTTATGGTTGGTGGGTGAACCAACCCCAACCCCAAACTTTATTATAAAAATAATATAACATTTATTATTAATTAAAATTGTACTTTGAATAAGAAACAAATGTTTAAAAATTATTGTTGTAAGTTGTGTTGGTAAACCTCATAAAGAGGGGTAAATATTGAAATGATGGAATTATTAAATTAATAATATTTCCATGAATTGGTTCGAGGGAGCTTGAATGAGTAGGCATGAATCGGTTGGGACCCCATTAATGAATGGATAGGGGTATTAATGAGGAGGATAGAGTCGGCAGGAACAAAGGGATAAGGGGGAAGAAGAGTAGGAAAAGGGGCATCTTCACCTTAGGATAATTTGGGGGGAAATTTCAGAGCAGGGATAGAAATTTTAGAGAAGAGCTAAAAGGGGGTTTTTGCTGGAGATTTTCTAAAGGGATATAACAGGTTGGCTTGTACTCGTTTTGGGTTCGGGGGTCCAAAGGGGTACCTTTGGAGCTGGGTGGTTGATGAGACCTCTCCAGTTGGCAGGGTGGCAAAGCTGTTTTGGGCTGGTTGAGTTTCAGAGTTTAGTTTTTGGGGAAGGTTTTTGGTTGCAGGGAAACAACAAGGCATTCAACAAAAGGGATCGGCACAAAGAGACAGCAACAAGGGTGGATCTACTAGGCATTCAACAAAAGGAATCAGCACAAAGAGATAGTAACAAGGGTGGATCTACTAGCTATCTACAGGTATTTTTCAGTCAGGTATATAATCCATTTTTTACTCCGTTTCAATTTTTACTATGATAAAGTTATATGATAATGGATTATTTGTAATTTAGTACACCTATTCGAATATGTGTATGGAACCTGCACAATTGGTAAATGTTAGAAACATAAATGATATAACCTGTAAATGTTAGAAATAGTGAATATTTTATAGCGACCAGTAAATATAAGTGTTATTTTTACAGAACTAAAAATAACAAAAACCAACAAAACAGAAAGAGAAATTGACACAGAACGTAAACATAAATAAATGATTAGTTTATTGATAAACTGAGATTACTTAGGACCGGGGTCCTACAATTGGTAACTCCTAAATATTTAAGAAAATAGTAAAAATAGTAAAATATTGAAATACAAATTGGATATATTTGAAGAAACTAATATGAGAACCTCTTATGGAATCTAATTTGTTTCTTCAATAAGCCTCTCTTGTATACTCGAAATAAATTTGAAAAAAAAATTGGAAAAAAAAACTAAATTGTTTTACTTAGAAGAGAATATATTTCATAATCCGTCACTTTCCAAGAAACAATCTTTTATGAAATTCATATTCCAGCCATAATATAGGCATTTCCAATGCCTTTAAAAGTCAAGTTTAAATATAAATTATAGCTAATTTTTTTTCAATATGTTAGAAATTTTAATTCATAGTTGAACTTGTGAAGCCACTTTATATGAAGTCACAAGGGAGTAATATCTCCTATTAATATTACATTTAATTTTTTGTATGGTGATTATGCTCATGCATATTATTTGCTCGTGGTTGTTATGTCACATTCTTTGAATTTCTAGTTGTGATGATGGAAAATGAATTATGTGTTGACCATTTCTTAGGATTGCATATGCATAAAGACACTACTAGATTTAAATGTATCATTCCATGTTTATTCGATGGTTTTCTGCGTCGAACTAACGTGGCTTGCAATGATGGTCCAATGTCCATAGTTTAATGTTGCTTAAGTGACACCAAAAGTCATTGAACAAATGTTAGAGACAACATGTTTTTTTTCAAATTTTATTACACCAAAAACATGGAACTAATGTCGCTTCAATGTTGGTTAAACATCCAAAATGCGGCATTCCTTAATGATGGTTAAATGTCCAAAAATATATGTTTCAAATGTGGAACTAATGTCTTGTAAATTCCAAATAAGCTACTTATCACATGTGGAACTAACATCGGTCAAACGTTCGATAAGCTACATTTCAAGTGTGGAACTAACGTCGGTCAAGCATCCGAAAAGCTATGTTTCAAACATGGAACTAATATCGGTCAAACACTCAATAAGCTACATTTCAAACGTGGAACTAATGTCATTCAAACATCTTATAAGCTACATTTCAAATGTGGAAGTAATGTTGATCAAATGGCCGATAAGATACGGTGCACATGGAACTAATGTCGATCAAACGTCTGATAAGCTACATTGAAAACATGGAATGAATGTCGGTCAAATGTCCAATAAGCGAAATATTTAAATGAATTGAACAAAAAAACATGGACACAGCATCCAAGCATCATGGAATGAACATCGATTAACCTGTAAAGAATCGATGTTAGAGATATGCTACTGACATTCAACACACACCGCTCATTTGTTGAACTAACGTTGGTTATACATTACAAACATGGAATGAATGTTGGTTAAATGTCTAATAAGCCATGTTTATAAATGGCTTGAACAAAAAAAAACATCGACGTAAAGTCTAATCATCGCAGAAGGAATGTCAATTAACTTGTAAAGAATCGAGGTGGAGTTATGGAACACATAACCTACAACCTTCAAGGGGAATTTTATAGCACACTTGGATTTGCATCTCTTGTGTTACAACAATGGGATTTGTAGAAATTGTGTTGCAATAAATGAGAGTTGCAGCTCTGTATTACAACAACATGAGTTGCAAAAAAAGGGACTCGCAACTCTCATGTTACAACAACAGAAGCTGCATACTTATTTCACCATATAATTACTAGCTTGAATGTGAAATTCTTTTAGTTATGTGGTTTTCCTAAGGCCAAGGATGCTCCTACATCAATTATGCAAACTTAAAAATAATTGTAGGTTTTATAAGTATTGTGAACCTAGGATATGTAAGTATACAAAAATGTAAATAAACAATATACAAAAAATAGCAGGGAGCATGTGTTATAGATACATGAATACATGAATACACACAAATAAGTAATGCAAATTATCTCAAGGGTTGAACACACTTAAATATATCTTGTGGTTTAATAAATATGTTGGTTAAATAGAAGAAAACCTAAACGCATAGTAACATAATTGCAAAGTACCTTATGTCAAGCTCCGTTGATTTATTAACAATTTCAGTGGCTTCTTTAATATCCCGGTGGTTCATATCAAGATGTGAACAAAGGCACCTGGATGGATAAAAAAATATGCAAACAAAAAAACTTAGAATCTCAAGTCTTTTCATATTAATCAAGTGATGGGTAAGATTATTTCTTGATTATTTCTCACAATCAAAGCATCTAACTATTCCTATAAGTTCTTGATCTAATGATGGACCCATTTGCATTGACTGACCACCCAACCACATTGTGACCATAAGGTAAGTTCTATTTCGAATGGTGAGCAAGCTCCATAAAAAAGGTCCTCCACAAAATAGTGCACATTCTTCAAAGGCTTGGTATTTTCCTTGATTATCGAATCCTTATCCAAAATCCAAGAAATCACACCAAGGGTCAACGAATTTGATTTTCCATACTCCACATTCTTCTACATGCTTCCTCAAATTCATGGGTGAATAGCTAACCCCTTTCAATAAATATTGTATTCAAAAGCAGGAAACCACATGATTCGAGTCCATGAACCATAACCATATTTCATTGGGAAAAAATGACTCATAGGATATATGCCAAACTATAAAGGTGTGGACCCCCATCATGGATAGAAAAAGAAATAACACATTCCTTCCTGCCAAACATAGCTTATTTGATTCAAGCGACTGCAATATGATTGGCTCGACCCCTATATTCAAAAGCAGGAAAAAACATGATTCAAGTCTATGAACCATAACCATATTTTACTCAGAAAAAATGACTCACAAGATATACACCAAAATATAAAGGTGTGGACCCCCATATTCGTCAATACAAAAAGAAACAAGGTCTTCCTTAGTGGATACAATATCATTGGCTCAACCCCTCTACTGTGTGAGATTATATTGCATGGGTGTAAAGGAATATCCAAGCTCCATTCATGCTTGAGATGTCTGAAGTGTAAGCTCTCTTGTTGAAATTACCACAAAAACGTGAATGGTATTTTTATTTCGATACGACCTCCAAATTACTTCCCTAGATCTTTTAACAAAACTTGCTCAGAAAGTGAAGCTATGATTTCTTTCAGCTGGGTGCTACAACTAAAAGGGTATTCTAAGTGGCTTAGACACGCTCAAATAGACCCAGAATCACACATAACTTATCCTTAGGGTTACTGCTTCAAGTTTGATTCCATTTGCTTGTCTTGAATTTGTGTTAAGTTTTTCCATTCTTGTCATTGCTACTTAGAGCTTCAAGGTGCATCCTTAAGTGACTCTAGGTACCCTGGGTCAACTGTAGAGTATTATTAGAAACACTGTTAAGATATTCCTCTTTTGTAGGCTTCCAAAAGAAGAGTACTTCAGGATATAAAACTCATGACAATACATAGAGACATGCATCCTCTAAATCCATCAGGGATCTCTCCGAAGCACAATCAACTACTTCAAGATTATCCTTTGAGTTAACAGATGGGTAGTCGCTTCTATTTCATACTCTACCATTGAGAATGAAAATGTAGGTCATTGTGTAGATAATTATGAATAATTGATTGAATCAAAACCAATGGAGGGTGAGAAGCCCCATTCTCTTTATTCATGGGAGATTTCACGTAGATTAGTGTTTGGTTGTGCATTGGATTCCATTCTTTGTTAGTTCAGGCCATGATTTCTATGTTGTTAGTATTCTCGGTCAGGTATGTCATTTTTATTTAGTGTTTACATATATAATGGAGAAACCGGTATTGGGTATACCTACACTTTATTAAATTTATGTTATGCATGTGGGAGTACTGAGAGTTTTAATGTAAAAAAAAATCCCAACATAAGGATATGCTATTGTGCCAACTTAATACATGCAAATACAAGCCATGACTACACCAATGGTGCTAGTATTATAGATAGGGAGTGTTACCACTATTTTTCAATAGGTATTCCCTAAGTTAGAACTTGGTGTTCCTTAGACACTTCAATGAAGTCCTTAACATCGATTAAATGTCCAAAAATATAAGTTTAAAACGTTGAACTAACGTCGGTTAAACATCCAATAAACTATGTTTCAAACATGGAACTAGCTTTAGTCAAACATATGATAAGATACATTTCAAACGTGGAACTAACGTCGGTCGAACTTACAAGAATCTACGTTTCAACATGGAACTAATGTTGATTAAATGTCTGATAGGATGCATTTCTAAGTTGGAACTAACGTCAGCCAAACATCCGATAAGATACCTTTCAAACATGGAATTAATTTCGATCAAACATTCGATAAGCCACATCTATAAATGTTTGATAAACCACATCTATACATGGACTGAAAAAAAAGTGGACATAAGATCCAAGCACCGTGGAATGAACATTGATTAACTTGTAAATAATTGACGTTAGAGCTATGCTATCGATGTTCAACCCACACTACTTGTACGCCAAACTAACGTTGGTTATACATTTCAAATGTGGAACAAACATTGGTTAAATGCCCGATAATCCACGCTTATAAATGGATTGAACAAAAAAAACATGGATGTAATGTCTAAGAATCATGGAATGAACATCAATTAACTTGTAAAGAATCGATGTGGAGTTATGGAATGCATAAACCACAACCTTCTAATGGAATTTTAAAGCACACTTAGATTTGCAACTCTTGTGTTACAACAATGGGAGTCGCAAAACTTGTGTTCCAGTAAATGAGAGTTGTATCTCTTGTGTTATAGCAATGGGAGTTGCAACAAATGGGAGTTGTAGATCTTGTGTTATAGCAACAAAATTTGCATTACTTATTTTACTCTACAATTACTAGCTTGAAAAAGAAATGTTTTTAGTTGATGTTGATTTCCTAAGGCCAAGGATTCTCCTACATCAATTGTGAAAAGTTAAAAATAATTGGAGGTTTTATAAGGATTGTGAACCTAGGGTGCTTAAGTATAAACAAGTGTAAATAAACCATATACAAAATCTCTCCATTAAAGTCTTGGGTAAAAGAAAAATAGAAGAACCAAATCCTGGTGTGATAAAGAGTGTCAAAACAAAGGAAGCAAAATAAAGGAAGCTATGGAAGAGCTCCTAAAAATTGACAAGATAAAGAGATACAAATCCTTAATTAAAATGAAAAAAATAGACACTACATAAATAAAAGACAGGAAAATATTTTACACCTCTCTAAGGTAGCTACTAAGAAATTCTAGAGGCAAATTTTAACTAGAAAAAATAAAGAAATTAATAGGATTTCTTCAAAGGATTGGAACTCCTATCTTAAAAATCTATATGAATCCCCAGATGTCACATATTACAATCCAACCCTCACAACATAAGAAGTTTTCTCACTAGATGACATATATTTTGGAGTTAAGCACTTGGAAAATGGAAAAAGCTAAAGACATTAAAGGATACCAAGCAGAAATATTAAAAATTGGAGGGCCTTTCCTCATCCTTCACATCCACAAAATCATTAATTTAGTGGTCAAGCAAGGTTTCCATCACCCTTGGACTCAGAGCCTCATTATTCCTATTTTTAAAAGCTGTGATAAAAACAACCTCTCTAATTACTGGACCATTATGATTTTCCCTCTCTTAGCAAAGCTTTATGGTATTGTTTTGGAAAATAAGATCAACATATGATTAATTGATGTTAAGCGAGCTAAATGTTAGGAGGGATTTAGAAGACATCACACAACCAAATACCACTGCGTTACACTTAGGATCATTGCACATGAATGTCCTAATAATAAATCCAATCTCTTATGTTGCTTTGTGGACTTTAAGAAATCTTTTGATATGGTTCCAAGAAACAAACTGTGGAATAGGTTAGAAGAGATAAATGTTCCTCTCAAGTTAAGAGCTACCATGATAAGAACATTGAAGGGTGGTAAAAATATATTAATTGTAATATTGGGGTTAAGCAAGGTTTCCTCCTTCCCCCCTAGATGCGGGTGACCATGACGTACAGCTTCCATGAGGCTCTGTAGGTGGGGCACCTGTCGGAGAGAACTGTCCACATGGGAGATAGGACAAGTGATGGGTGGCGGATTTTAATGCATTCATGGAGTATATAGAAGAGAGCAGTGTATTCAAGGTTATTAGGAAGAGGGTACATCGTCAGGCATGCAGATTAATGGAAGATGGATGGGGGGAGGACGCGAAACTCCAAGCCCTTGCAAAACTCGTTAAGCAGCAAAGGAATTCTCAGGTTGCGAAGAAAATGGTATGAGACAGGCGATTGCAACATACATGTTTCACTTGACGTGACCCATATTGAGAAAAGAAAGGAAGATTGGCATAGGATTCTTGAGCGTGTGAAGGTGATAGTAAGGGTGATGGAGGTTATTTGGTTTCATTTCCTACACCAGAGAGACCACACCTATTTAAAGGAATTCGAGAATGGAAAGGAAGCATTCGAGACTCCGCGGGAATACCAGGGATCCCTTCCTTAGCAAAGAGAGATTAACAAAGGGGTAATCACTGGTTTTCACATGGTACCAAGGTCGTGTATGAGAAGTTGTAGGGGTGGTGCTAGAAGAATGGAGCCCTAGCCTCGAGAGGTCGACTAGAACTATATTTACATGGCCTCCACTCCCCATCACATTGACGAAGATATATATGAGAGGGTGGTTGAATAAATTCACATATGAGAGGAGTAGCATGGCCTAGTGTCAGCAACTACCCCATACTAGATCGTCTGCACTTTGTTGGAAAGATCGATGATGGAAAGAGAAAATTTTGGTGAATTAGTGGAAGAACTGTTGGGAAGGTTACGCAAAACTTTGCTACAGGAGATAAATTCCATTGAAGCAGTTCTGGAGATGGCGGAAGCCCCTTTTTGAAATTTTCCAAGCTAGGATAGAGTAATGAACGTGGAGGAAGGAGGGCCATAGGACGTGGCTCAGTAGTTGTCGCCTCCCCACAATGAGATTCCAGGCAACACGAATTCTCCAATGGCGCTTAACCAAGAGACGACCCAAAGTGATGAAGGAATGGCGAATGAAGACAACACCACCGAGGGGTCTGGGTAGGTCATTGTCTGCAACCTGTTGTTTTTTTGTTGTTGTTTTTTGGGCCTACTGTCGATTTTGTGGGTTATGTTGTATCTCCAGTTTTAGTGTCATGTTCAGGGGTCTTGGGATATTTTGAGAGGGAACCAAGTTTTTGGCTCATGTTATCTATGTAATTCCCAGTGGGAACTATCTGTTTTTACCGAGGGTTTCATAGTTTTGTTAGATTTCCATCTTTACTGGCTAAAGGAGAATTCAACCAAGTCTGATCCATTCCATGAGAATACCTCTTTTGTAAATTATTGTAAAATTATTTTCTTTTCTAAAAAATAGAAGGCAATCTATCTTACTCACAAAACAAGGTTCCCCCCTCTCCCATACCCTTTTCAACATTTAGATCGATAAGCTAGAAGGTTTTCTATAAGAAGTGAGTTGTACTGGCACAACCTTAGCTGTAATTGTCATCATCCTCCTCCTTTATGTTGATGATATTGTTTAAGGATTTATGCTCTAACATGGGTATGACCGTTAACAATGATAAAAAAAAAGTTATGATTATAAAGTCCAAGAAGGTCATTAATGATAATTTTGAATGTGAAAATAACAACTTGGATGAAGGTTCTTATTGCACCGATAGGTGCTCTACAACCCAGTATGAGGGAGATCTTGTAACATGTGAGTGTTTACAAAGTAAACAAAAAAGAATAATACAAAGTAAGAAGTAATAAATATAATGTTGGCCATAAACAAAAAAGAATAATACAAAGTAAAAAGTAAATATGAGACTTAAACTAGAGACTTTAGAACTTAGGATTAGTTGGTAAATATTATGTTGGACATAAACAAAAAAGAAAAATACAAAGTAAAAAGTAAATATGAGACTTAAACTAGAGACTTTAGAGCTTCGGATTAGGTGGTAAATATTATGTAAGCCATAAACAAAAAATAATAATACAAAGTCAAAAGTAAATATGAGACTTAAACCAGAGACTTCACTTTTTACTTTTAATACAAAGTCAAAAGTAAATATGAGACTTTAGAGTGTTTGTCGAGTAACAAAATAATACAAAGTAAACAAAAAACAATAATACAAAGTAAAAAGTAATAAATATTATGTCGGCCATAAACAAAAAAGAATAATACAAAGTAAAAAGTAAATATGAGACTTAAACTAGAGACTTTAGAGCTTAGGATTATGTGGCTCAAGGACTAGACTCAAGGAGCTATTCAAGGAGAGGTTTGCACCTCGGGAAATTTGATCCCTCTCAGTGCTTGATAGAGCCTAGGATTTGGATCTAGGCTGGTTATAAATATCTCGGAATCGATATTCATCACAACCTCAACTGGAACTATAGCATTGAAAAAATGATTAATGGAGGGTGGAAAGCTTATTTTGGTCTTGAAAACAATTGTAAATCAACAAACCTTGTGATGTGGGATAAAATGAAGTTTCTCTTTGAAACTCTCGTCACTCCAATTATACTATATGGTTGTGAATTTTAGTGTCGTAACATATCTAGAGAATCGTCGAGAAAAATTGTGCAAATCCAGAAGCATTTTATAACTTATAACCTTAGAATTAAAAGCAATACGCCTTACTCTATTCTCTTAGTAGAAGTGGGTTTTCCCCCCATTGAGAGCATTGCTATGACTAGGTACCTAATGCACAAGTACAAGATAAATGACATGGGAGACCAGAGATTCCCTAAAATTGCTTTAAAATCCAGTCAAGACCAACTACAACTCAAAATATATTGGCATAATGGCATTATGGCTTGGTTAAACCATTTGAGGATTGACGAGAATGTCACTCTGCAAAATATCAATAACGTTAAAAATACTATTACATCTAAGTTTAAAGAGAAAATGTTGGGAAAAAAGGTTTTAGAGATTAAAAGGAAATTAGATATTATAAGGATGTCATTAACTCTAATCTAGAAGATGAAAAACATCTCTCTATTTTAACTAGCTTGCATAAGAAAACTAATATAGCCAAAATAAGAACGAAATCTCATGAGTTCCATAGTGAAAGAGGGCGTTGGACAATTCCTAAAACACCATGGGAGGAAAGAAGCCCTAACATATCTTACACATACGAACTTGATAAACGAAATTAGGACGACACTATCAATAAAAATGTTGTATGTGCTACTATAGATACTACCAGAACAACTTTGAAAAGGGACTTTGAGCACTTTAAATGGAGGAGGTCGAGGGCTTGAAAGGCACGACCCTTCCCTCTCTATTCAAAAGGGCTATGTATACAAATTACTACATCCAATTTCCTACACAATGAAGAATTTAAAACAATGACATGGTGTCTTATACTGACAAACACATTATTTTTTATTTTCAAATCAAGATTCCTAATGCTAATCCCCCTTTTTTTTCTTTTTTCTTTTTTTTTTGGATCTAATTGCCATTTTTATGGATTCATATGATAATATGCATTGATGAACAATACCAAAAAAAGACAGGTAGAAGAAACCCTAAAATTGGATTAGAACTGAAGATTACCTCAAAATCTGAGGGCAGCTCGTAGTCATCTTCCTCTGGAAACTATTCTTTGTAGTCGTACTCATCTCCGTGGGAAATACACTCCAACGTTTCCCAAGCTAATGATTGCATATGTAATTTATAATATTGTTAGTTGTCCTTCCATAAATTTTAATTTGAATCTGTCCCAATGTTGATCCTTTGCATTATGTGTTTAATGTTGAGGCTAGACGCTATTTAGGATATGAGTCCTTGATAGAGGCTTCAGCGAGTGGATAGTTTCCAATATTACAGAAGTGCATTCCCATGAAATGAATAGCTTCTTTTGCGTTGAGTGCGACCAGCATTGGCATAGAGAGGAAAAATCTTTGAAGTAGAATGATGATGTTGCGCAGGGTCAAGTCAACAGCACCAAATGCTCGTCGATCTGGGTGATGGTATTGGGAACCATGTAATGTGCAATTGACAGGTCATCAACCCATGCAGCTAGTTAATACATTTTTTATTTTTTAAACCAATATTCATAATGAAACGAAATGACCGTTTAAATGCCATTGAAACTTGGACTCCATACATATAGTCTTGAAAATGTACACATCCATACATATAGTTTAGATGTGTGATGTGTGTTTGATTATTTTTTTTTCCATAAATTTAATTAAAGATAAAAGTACCAAAGCTTAAAGATAAAAGTATCAAAGCTTTATAGGTATGGCAAATTTTATAAATTCAATTAAAGATAAAAGTATCCAAGTTAATTAATTTTTAGTTCTTTTTTAAAATACGAAATCTAATCAAGATTATAAAAAAGTTTAAAAATATTTAAAAAGAACTTAAACTTATGAAAAAGGCAAAATTATTTTTCTTTAAACCAAAATTTTTATATATACTTTTACAAAAGTTAAAAATAGAATACTATTAAATGAATGTGATTTAGGATTTTCTTAACTTCATTAAGTAAATACAAAAATTATGAACAAAATAATAGTTTTTTAAAAGGAAATTTAATATTCATAATATTTGATAAATTATCCAAATTAACTTATAATCTTTTAAGGTGAAATTAAATGTTCAATTAATTGATTTCAATTAGCAATAATACTCAAATATTAATAGATGAATTTGAAGATCAAAATATTGACGAATTGAAAGCAAATGATATAATTGACTCAAATGATGTCAAAGATGCACATTCAAGCTTTCACGAACATTCACCAGTGAATTGTCAAAGCACCATCTCATGAAAGCTAGGTGAAAGAATCAATAAACAAAATACCAAGCATGTGAGCAAAATGATACCATCAAAAAAAGCAATGAAATCACACAAAGCAAATGAAAAACAATCAAAACAATGTATTTACAAATTGAAATGGGGGACCTTAAATTTTTTTGTGAAATTTTAAAGGTGGTTTGTTAGGGTGCTAACAAGATCTAAGGGACTAGACTCAAAGCAACATTAGAAAGAAAACAAACAAATATACAACAAAAGATATCAATTCCTGTAAAAGGATGCTAAACACGAAAAAACCATTCAGTGAATCTGCTACCTTTGCAAGAAATCTCATTTTGTGAATTCCTGATGGCTTAATTGACACCCAATTGGCCTGCAACGGTTGAATGAGATCTGAATCAACACCCCGATTATAATGCTACCTAGGTGTATTCGTCAAAGGGTTCTACAATATTGTGCTCCGATGCTTGTTGGTTAGTGCATGTACTCCATTCCTTGGCATATTTTGCAATAATTGTCGAATACTTTTACATTAGTGCCCTACTCCTTGTATACTTTGCCTTCGTTATTCGTTCATCATTACTCAATGTATTTTGCAGTAATTGTTGGAGGCTTTTACATTAGTGCTCCATTGTTTGTATATTTTTCCTCCACTATTCATCAATATTGGTTCATAGGACTGTTCTCCCGTAGCCACATCGTTGCATCGTACGTGGCCCATGGCTTATGATTTTTTACTCCGACATTCTTTTAGCAGGGATATGCTACAATGCAACTTTTTCTTGTTTTATATAATTGTTTTGAATTTTAAAATATTTTATTAAAACCATTTGATATTATTTTTAATGTTTTGTAAAAAGTATAATCAAAGTAATTCTATCATTCTCTCTCTACTGTTTGAAAATTCTTACATGATAGAAAAGTAGGTTGATTCAATTTGTGCATCAGCCTATGTTTCATGTTAACAATTGTATTGCAGAAAACTCACTATGGCTTAGGAATACCACAATAGACAGAAATCTACTCAATTCTCAAAACAATGCTATTATAAATGACAATGTTAAAACAATGGAGAAATGTAACCAACCTCGATCCAACGTTTGATGTAGATCCCCATTGGAGCTTTCAATCCGCGCACGTCCAAGCACTTGTAATATGCAAATTAGTCTTGACAACAAATATCTAATAAGTACATGTGATATATAAATAACATTAACATCATCAATAACAATGGTCCATAATATCATAAGCAAATGCAACCCAATGTATAATAAATGACATTCACACCATGAATGGATGAGAACATGAGTATTTCTATTAATGAACAAGAATAAGTGCAAAGTGATACGACCTCTTGCCAACAACCAATCTGAACCAAGATCTAGATCAATCCACTTGTGCCTCCACCACTTCAATCCTCCATGAATGGAAAACTCAAACTAGAAAGGAGTTTGGAAGGTGAACATAACTGGTTCACAACTACAAGGATCAATGAGTGCAGACTCAAGATAGGGAAAAAATACACTAGAGTGCCTTTACTCTTCTCTTCTTCCTCCCGTCCATAAGCCATATGTGCTCAATATATAGTCCTCGCAAAGGTAGGTGAAAGGACTCATCGAGACGTTACTTGGGCAGATGGAGAGCCAAAGGTCACCCAATGACCGCTTTTTGGGAGTAAAAAGTAATAAAATAGTGGTTTTTACCATTTTACTTGATCCCCGCGGGCTATAGGGATGCAACTCGCGGGTACGCATGCTATAGTGATGCAACATGCGGGTAGGAACAAAAATAGGATAAACTAGTATCACTAAAGGATGAAAATGGATTTGAGTCATTGAAATGGATCCTACAGGCCAAAGAATGCTGATGCTCACAGGGTGGAAGATTTCTGTATAAAAGATGCCCCCTAATGTGTGAGGTCAGAGACTGAAATGTGCTACAATGGCCGAAATACATTATAAAACTCAGAAGTGGAGTGATGGATACACAAGTGGAAATAACGGATCACTCGTCATAATACAATAGTATCTCAGAATACATGTCGGTATAGTACAACAATCTGATACAATGGCCATGAATAGGAAGTACATAAGTAGATACATGTCATAAGTGATCATAGCCATGATCCCTCTACAGTAAGATATGGTCTTCTACTAAAAAGAAGACAACTGGTGCAAACTGGAGGTACAAACTGCTAAAATCTGAGAGGTGATATCTCAGATGTAAAAACAAAGTCATATGTAGCATACTGAATGCCACAATCTCCTGGGGTCTTCTACACAAGTCTTCGACGGTGCAAGTCCCATCAAGTGAATAAAGGAGTTGGGGTCGAACCTGATGAGACATCATCTGATTACCGATCGTTGATGTATACCGTTAACAGACGCGAGATGACCCATCGATAATGAAAATGGGCATCAAGGCACAGAGCACAATCATCAGAGTGTGAATAAATGGGTTGAAGTCGAACACTAGGATGAATCCATCGATCAGGGGACATTGATATATTCCCAAAACTGTCGATGGTGAGAGAACCTGCCACTAATGACTGCAAGCCTCAAGGTACTCAACCGAACTCTAAGCCTCAAGTCCCGAAATAAATGAGTTGAGGTCAACGAAACGAGACTCGCTAGAAGGAGGGCATTAAGGCATCCCCCATCAACCAGCACGAGGTACCAACAATGCTGAAAGATTTGGAAGATCTCAGGTGAAACAGACTGACTCAATAAGGATGGCCGACATGCAATAGTCAAGATATCTGAGGAGTGGCTGACATTGGTTTCAGGACTTCCTTTGAACAAGAGCATGAGCAGATGGATAGACTCAGGCAGCATAGACTCGACATAAACTGTGCAATGTAGGAGGCATTACAGAGGGATCCATAATGACTGGAAGCTTAACCAATCGGTGGAGAAAAATGAGAAACAAGTACAACTCCTAAGGCCCAACTATAGTCCCGACTCATAATGTACGAAGTGGAATGAATGCTTTGTTCAAAGGAGACACAACAACTGCGAACAAGAAATAATGACCATAATCCCGTCCGACTTTTTGGAATATTTGATTTTTTTGTCTTTTTCATATTTGGGAAAAGCTTGAAAAAGAATAAAATTGCTTATAGTACAACAAGTGAGGGAACGAGTGTCAAATAGCTAGTAGACTAGTCCTAAGTAGTGGAACATACCTATGCTCAATGCAAGGAAGTGCGTGCAGGATGTGGACAGTTGGGGGTGTGTTCCCTCAGGGTCAAAGTGTCATCAAATTGTGAAGGGAAAATATATAAGCTCTGCAGGGCTCGACAAGGAAAGTGCTCAGGCACCAAGCCAACAATTGAGAAAGCGGGAGCCGGCACAAGGCTCAAGTGGCAAGCAAGATGATGCAATGCAATCACAACATGATATAACTGAGGGGAGTCCTTAAAGGAGATGGCCAGCATAAGACAAAGTAGAGTATGAGTCTTTATCGCAACGTCATGGCGTGACTACAAAGGACTCCCAATCTTGAGGACAAACAACAGCATGGGCACCAAAACGCATAAGGGGGGTTCTAACTAGGGTACCCATGTTCGGTAAAGCCCTACCGCCACATGACGACACTTCTACAACAGCGTGAAGGTCCCGTGTCAATTATGAAGCGGGGTCGCACCTAGGGTTTATGAAAATGGTCAACAGGTCAAATGCATAATGCATGTGGAAATGGCATCTAACCTATATGCCAGGTGTGAAACATACCTGCCATAGGTGTGAAATGAATCGGAACAACTCTCGCCGAGGAAATTTGTTGAAAAAAAATTACTCCATGACACGATATTAGTTCATAACGGCCCAAAATGGACAAAACTATAGAAAAGTGGGTCCAGAAAATTATAAATAGTAACAAAATTTAATAATTTTCAATTCATTTGCACTATTCACCGTTTTGGAGTTGAGTGGTAAGTTTGCACCTGAAATTTCAAGTGCCGATCGTGGGAGCTACGAGCAACCATTTAGAGAACCGTCTGGAGCAGGTTAGTGGTCACTGCCACACCTTTCATTTAAGTGCTTTTATTTCAATTTTGGTCGGTGGGTTAATTTGTTTGGCCAAGCCCTAAATGGCTCCGGTGCTACCCGCGGGTTGTAAGTATGCGGGTCGTGGGTAGGGCATCAAACACGCAGTCAAAAAACTGACTGCCCGCGTCTACCCGCACCTGTCTACAATATAGCTCACGGGTAAGGCCGTGAAGAAGTTTTTGAGCATGAAACTGACTAAAAATCTCTTGCTTTTCACTCCAGGATGGTTCTAGAGTGGAGGGAGAGAGAGCATGACTAGGTAGATGAGGCCATGCGCAATGATTTGCAAGCACAACAAGCACTACAATCATGTGGCTTATATAAATACTGGAGTCTCGGGGGCTTAAGGGCCCAAAACCTACTACTCCGTCATTTGATCAACTACTGGGATGTGGATGCTCAACACTTCATCCTCAACAGGCAAACACTGACACTGGAAGTAGAGGATATCTATTTCGTTACTGGTTTGTCCCATAGAGGGGAAGTGGCTAGTCTTCGGTCACGGACCGTGGGTGGTGGGATCACTGTGCAAGACTACATAGTACGGTACTGTCCTGCCAACACATGACCAGTGGGAAGTCAGGTGCTGGTCAATCTCATAACGGACTTGAGCACAAAGATCATAGTGGCAACTCTGGTGCAGATCACGGGATCCAAAGCACTACATTAGGCATCCAAACCGGTGATGTTCTATGCATCACAATGCTTGCAGCCTACTATATTCGATTGGTGTACTACTCTGCCGGTGTCTATGAAGACACAACTGACGGATTGCAAAGAGGGGAAGGCCAAAAAATTTGGGTATGGTAGCATCCTCTGCAGTTTCTTCTTTAAGAGGGTTTTGGGACTTAGTCCGAGGGTGGATGTCTCTCCTCACAGTCTCCAAGATTCAGCCCTGACCCGGTGGGCTGAGATACTGAGACAACAGGGTGGTGGCCATCTGGCGTCACCATATACTGAGGAGTTCTTCCGCTCGTGGAACCGACAGGTGATTGCTATCGCGGACTACCCCTATGCGGGGATAGACTTTAGACAAGATCGTGACATGCCGCTCCCTCCAGGTGCAGCGTTTGGAGACATCGGTGAGTACTCTTTTGGTTTTGTGTTTTTTTTGAATTTTTATGGATTTTTTGATGATAGTTAGAATGCAAAAAATCTTTTTGGTGGTAATGTCATGTGTTAATGGGTGACTGTTTGCTCGCAGACAAAGGCCCAAAGAGACCCGAGGGATTCCCGAGACATGGTCGTCGGGGTAGAGATGAGGTGGTAGCAGATGCTGCAGCAGGGCGCACACTACAGACATTGCGACGCAACATATCACGGACGGTTTCCCGAGTACCACTGATAGAGGTAGCCTGACTACCAGAGGCTATGCAGCGCCAAGTAGTGGGTGTTCCTGGTGAGTGGGTGCGGCTACTGCAGCGGATGGCCAACGCAGTACAATACTATTATGAGACTCATCCCGTCGAGTCGGCAGCTAGACCTCCTCAGAGGGAGTAGATATCTCAGGGTCTCATCATTTTTTGTATCGATATGTATATTTTTGAGGGCTATGGGCTCCAGTCTTGTATGACACTACCATTTTTGGACATATTTATATATATATACAACTTTGGTTCTCGGTTCTACTATATGTGTGTATGGTACAAATGTATGAATGTCTTTGTATTTATGTGCTTCATGATGAATGCGACAAATGCCAATCTAATGCATAGTTAGCATATGCATCAGATATATAATTATGACTTCTTGGAATGTGAATATATGTAATGGAAACAAAATGTCTCTCCAAGAGTCGTACCTTAAGGAATATCCATAGTAATGTAGGGTCTCGTACACGGTACTGCCCATTCAGCTGAGACACAACTAGTTGTGAATCCAGGTGGAATTCTAAAGACTGGATGTCATGTGAAATGGCATCCCGAAGTATCTCAACAACGACACTATACTCAACCACATTGTTTGATGTAGGACCGAGACAAGCACCTCCCGAGGACACAACTAGATGGTCAGGTGAAAATATAAACAAGGTAGCAGAAGCAAGCTGTTGCGTATGTCGGTTAGCACCATCCGCGAAACATTAGAATGTAGGACATCCCACTGACATCTGTCAATCAAACAGAGGCTAATCAGCAGACCCGACAACCAAAAATGTAACCTAGACTGTACAGAAAAAACTAAACAATAGTGTACAAAAGTATCAGCTCGAGCCAAAGGTTCAAGCGTAATACCGCTTGAGGTAGAGCCCATTTCTAGTCTCTTTCAAGACAAATCCCTCGTAATCTTCCAACTCATAAGCTACTTTTTCCAGGACACGCCTCACAATGTAAGGACCGTGCCACAAGGGATTGAACTTGCCTGCCCCCAGGGGCTCTTTAGCTTGGTCATACAAGAGTACCAAGTCACCTTCAGCATATTGCCGGGGACGGACAGACCTATCATATTGAACCTTGACACGACGCTTGTTAACATCAATGGCCACAGCGGCATCTCGACGGTGCTCGTCAAGTTTCTCGAGGTGTACTAAACGTTGCTCAATCTCCGTCGTATCAGGGAGGAGCTCTATGGATAGCTTGAGCGAAGGAATCTCGCATTCAACCGGTAAAAGTGACTCCACACCATGAACTAACTAGAACGGTGAGAACCCGGTGGCAGTCTTAACTGCAGTTCGATAAGCCCACAAAGCAGGATATAACATGATATGCCAATTGGTCTTGCTTTGTTGGATGGTACGTTGGAGAATGGTCTTCAAAGACTTATTGACTGCTTCAACCTGACCATTTGCTTGAGGATAGTAGGAAGACGAGTGTTCCTGACGAAACCCAAGCTTGAGAGACAAATCCTCTATCATCTTATTTTGAAAGTGACTGCCATGGTCAGTGACAATCTCTTTTGGGATACCGAATCGAGTGATAATTTGGTTGAACACGAAATGGGCTGCAGTAGCACCATCGACTTTAACGGTAGGCATGGCCTCAGCCCATTTGGAAAAATAATCCACGACCACAATAATATGATGATGCCCCCCAGCCGAAGCTGGTTTGCAATCCATGAAATCTACCCCCCACTTAGTGAAGGGACCGATGGTGACGACCGGATGGAGGGGCGCTGGATGCAAGTGTATGTTCTGAGAAAACACTTGGCAAGGGTGACATCTCTTCACAATGTTAATACAATCTTTAAAGATAGTAGGCCAAAAATAACCTGCTCGCATAATACGCTGGGCTGTAGCAAGCCCGGATAAGTGATCGCCACATGCCCCCGCATGGCAATCATTAAGTACTCATTCCACTTCTTCATGATTCAAACAATAACGGAGAATGGAATCCTTTCCTCGGCAATACAAAGTGTCAACGACGATAGTATAATCTTTAGCATGATGTCTCACACGCCATTGCTCGTCTCGTGAATAATGCGGAGGAAACTTCAAAGTTTGGAGATATCTAATGACATCCTCATACCAAGGGTCCTCGGTCGAGATAAGAAATAGGTGTTCATCCGCAAAGGAATATTCATGAATGACATCCTCATCAATCCGTGGAAGGTCCAACATAAGCTCAACGAACACCAATGGTTTCACCGACTTTGCAGAAGCAAACTCGAGATAAAATTCTTGAAGGATCACAATACATTTATTATACTTACCCCCGATAAGGCGTCGTGATAGCACGAATTAAAACGGATTGATATGAGCTACAACAGTGGTTGTTCGAAGCAAAATGTAATGCCGTAACCGCTGGACTGCGTGAACAGTCGCAAGTGCCAGCTTTTCTACGTGGGTGTACCTTAGTTCAACGTCTACTAAATTTTGACTAAGATAATAGATAACATGCTCGACGAGCGCATCATCTACCTGAACCAAGACCATGCCAATAGTCTCTTGAGATGCGGCCACATAAAGAATGAAATCTCGTGTAAAGTTTGGTGGACTAAGCACGGGGGCCGATACCAAAGCTTTCATAAGGGCGTCGAAAGACTGCTGGGCTCGCTCATCCCAGAAAAAAGGTGTGTCTTTCTTCAATAGGTGTGCGAAACCTTTAGTAAGATTGGCATAGTTAACTATGAACCGACGCAAAAAAGTAGCTCTCCCTTGGAGGCTCTAAAGTTGAAACAGATTACGCGGAGGAGGCAACTAAAGTATTGCCTCAACTTTGAGAGGATCGACTCTAATACCCTCTTTCGAAACTATGAATCCTAGAAGGTGACCAGTCCTAACAACGAAGATGCATTTGTTCGGATTCAATCAAATTTTGTAGTGGATACATCGTTCGAGAATCATACGGAGGTGCTTGGGGTGGTCCACTCTCTTGCGAGAATGGCCAGCAAGATCATCCAAGAAAACTTCCATAATCTTCTTAAGATCGTGAAAGGCATAGGTCATGGCTCGCTAAAAAGTAGCTTCGGCATTCTTGAGGCTGAAGGGCATTTTCCGGTACGCAAAAGTTCCCCATGGACAAATAAATGTCGTTTTATGTTGGTCCACGGGTTTGATTTGAATCTGATTATAACCCGAGAATCTGTCCATGAATGAAAAAATATCACTTCCCGCACAAGCATTCAATATTTGATCAATGAATGGCGTGGGGAAGTTGTCTTTCGGACATGCATGGTTCAAATCTTTGAAATCAGTGCATACACGGATCGTTCCCTGCTTCTTATCCACAGGAACGGGGTTTGACACCCATTCTGTAAGAGGAACGGGGTAGATGAAACCAGCTTTGAGCAGTTTCTCCACCTCTGCCTTAATAGCAGCTGCCTTCCTAGGGTTCACAGCACATAAGCGTTGTCGAAACGGTTTAGCATCAAGCTACGTTTTAATCTTGTGTTCAACAATGCGGGGGTCTATTCCTGTTATCTCCTCATATGACCAGGCAAAAGCTTCCCGGAGTTCAGTAAACAAATCAGTGTAAATAGCAATCTCCTCAGGAGTGCAATCGTCACCGACGTAAACATTCTCAATATTTCCGGGAGTGCGAGAGATGTTGATCGAAGTGGTTGGGGAAATATTGGCCATATTCCCCTCCAAGAAAACAGCATGCGACTGCAAAAGAGCCACAGGGTGACCAAACATCTCAGCTAGAGTCATCCTAAACTCCTCCTGCTCAATGAGCTCAAGGTTGGGAAGGAAATAAGATCGATGGTGCATATCTTCCCAAGGATTCTCACTAACACACATGGCTTCGAGGATAGCTTCATCAGATGGAAAAGTATCATCGAGGAAATCGTGAAAGCAAGATGAGTTGGCTGCCCAAACTGGTAGCGTAACGGGATCTTCTTCAACTGTCTGGGGAGAAGAGAGATACGGATCCGCAGTGGTTTGTTGGATGTGATCGTAAGTGAGCTCCGCTACAGATAAAGGCATAAACATCCCAACGTGTGCAATGTCTCCAGACATAAAATCTGCGGATGGAAAAATCCATGGATCACCACAATAGGAAGTCCGGAATGGCATACTATTTGAAGGAGGAGGCGCACTATCGGAAATGGTTCCAATAAAATTCACAGGTGCAGAATGGTTAAAAATTCCCATCAAAAAGGGGTACATTCCAACACCTATGTTCCCAGTTGCCGACTGAGAATCAGAAACTTGCAGGACTATTGATCCCATAGATGCTGTGGAAGGAGTGCCAACATAATCTAGCTGATCGATCATCACAATCTTGCCTTCATGGGGAAAGAAAATAACTCGAAATACAGTAGATGCGACAGCCTTCATAGAGTACATCCAGTTCCGACCCAGTAAAAGGTTGTAGTTGATGGGCACATCAACCACTTCGACTTCAATAGGCACGGACTTACCTCCCAAGGAGACAACAAGGGAAGGGATAATTCCATGCGGCGTAAAAGATCTACCGTCGAATGCAGTGAGTGTAGTTCTAGATGCAAGTAGGGGAGGAGAGCCAAGAGCTTTCCAACAAGTCAACAACATTGCTAACGCGGAAGCACCTTCATCAACCATAGTACATTTGATGAAGCTCTTAAGGAAAACCACCTGGATTTGAAAAGCCACGTGGTAAGGCAAGCGAGGTTGGACATCAGTAGTATCGAACTTGATAACACTAGGACTTCCCCCATCCTGAACTCCTAACGCACTCAAAAGGGCATGCTTCTGAGAAGGACAGGCTTGCAAAACTTCAAGAGACAACATGGCACACGAAGTTTGGCTCAAATATTCTATGATGGAGTAGTTCTGGGCGGCTCGAGCATTAGGATTATGCGTAGAGCGCTTGAGAACACCTTTCAGTATCCGCGGCATAACAGAAGGCTTCTCGACATGGAAGGAATTATCAAGAGGAGAGGGAGGCTCATTGCCCAAATTCGGTTGTGGTGCACCATAATCACGTTGACGAGTAGCAACACAAACCTCTGACTGAACCATATTCACACATCCGTAACCACTGCTATTGGAAGAAGACGTTGTCGTTTCATTAGTACCATAACCAGTGGTGGGAGCATGCGAAGCCATGTTTTGGTGATGAGGTAGGGGATCCTTCAACACAGCTGGGCTCTGTGCCAAATGCTTCGATGCTTCTTCAATACGAGGACATAAGTGAGTAAGATGATCCTCCCCACAAAGCTTGCAAGGGAATTTCACCTTACGCCTAGGTTTACGATCCTCACCAGCATTACCGCCTTCCCAAGGAGGGTTGGTATTCTCTCTACAAGGAGTATTATGATTGCTATTATTGTTACTTCCATTGTTTCCACCCCTACTATTATTTATCCCCTTTTTCTTACCACCAGGTTGCTGGTTACCCGACGGTTTCATTGATTGCACATTGTGTACATCAGACGATGGAGTGGAAGTGGACAAGGTGTGAACCTGTCCGGGTGCAGACTAGTTTAGTGACAAATTTTGCATTTGATTAGCTACCAAGTCTATAGGGCGAGTGCATGTGGACCCCACGATGACATCGGCATGTGGTCCATAAACTGACGTGGGCTCATGTCTTGTTCTCGGTGCGTCAGGAATAATGTCATACAAAATGCCAGACTAAGAATAAAGAAGATCTAACTACCGGACTTTCAAGATAGCTTGCTCCTCAGTCATAATGCCAGACATCGAAACATCCTTAGAAATATATGGAAGTAAAGACTTGAGGAACCATTCCAACAGGAACTCTGGAGGAATGTTGGCTTTCACTAATCTCTTCCGCCAACGCCACTCTTGAACGTGGTCAGAAATATGTGTGGCCTTATTCTGATGGAAGGTGGACAACAATTCAGTACCAGTATAATATCGAACTGGCAACTGGAAATGGTCTAAGAAAACCAAGCAATCTCGTTGAAACCCCTATAGGTGTTTCTGGGCATCTCCACATACCATTTCACGGCTGCCCCCGTGAGGGTGCGTTGCAATAGGCGTAATCGAATGGAATCATGATTCAAAGAGTTGGAGGAGCACCAAAGGTGAAATGTCGTGACATGATCTCCCGGGTCCTCACCACCTTTCCTCTCAAACTTTGGAATGTTCGAAGGGAGCTTGGTAGAGACCAGGGGCTAAGTAGGGTCGTGACACACCGGATCATTTGTGAGCTTCGAAAGATCTGGGAGATTCAAGCGTGTAAGGAATGGGAGATGCGGCTAGAAAGCTTGATTATAAGATCCCATAAAAGGTTGATTGAATGGAACTGTGTTGTACGATGGACCAAAAGCTTGACCATGAGGGTTAAACTACTGATATCGAGGACCTGACGGCCCATAAGCTTTCCCATGGCCATAAGATGGATAACCTCCCCCTGCCTGACCCATTTGAGAGTAAGCAGGTATATGTGCGTTTTGAGCACCATATTGGGGTGTTGGGTGATATTGGTGGCCAGCATCGACTGTGTTGTAGTAAGGGTTGCCACCATGGGTATGGGGCATGTATGTACTATCCATAGTGGGAACTGTGTTGTATTGACCGTAATGGTATGGTATGTTCCCACCCCCAATATTAGGATTAGCTTGAGCAGTCATGTGATGACCATAAGCATGAGAAGTATTCCCAGGTCCAATATGGGTGTGACCAGTAGCAGGGTTGGTGGTGTGATGTCCATATGGATAGGAAATATTCCCACCCCCTACATTACTATTACTAGCGGCGGTAGTGGATGCAAAAGTATGTGGTAAGTGTCCACCCTCGTGGTTGGGAGGAACGGTATCATGTGCAAAAGTGGTCCTAGGTTGATGAGTAGCGATATGTGTACTAGGTGGTGGATGGCGAGCCGTGTTTCGGACAACATTCCGACTAGGTTGAGTATTCCTAGGAGGTGTTCGCGTTCCAACATTGTCATGGTTAGGAATCGGACCAGTCCCCATACTATGTGAGTGGGTGGATAACGTAGTGCCCCCAGCTAGGGTAGTGCCCCCAGCT
Source organism: Larix kaempferi (assembly GCA_027924585.1). Taxonomy (NCBI): domain Eukaryota; kingdom Viridiplantae; phylum Streptophyta; class Pinopsida; order Pinales; family Pinaceae; genus Larix; species Larix kaempferi. The sequence continues at coordinate 35,915,753 of BSBM01000047.1, read as the reverse complement.
AGGGTAGTGCCCCCAGTGGGTATAGTATGGCTAACACTTTGACTAGTGCCAGCATGAGTACCAACCATAGTGGAAGGTTCAACAGTATTGTGATTAGGCATACCAAAAGAGAGTACAGTGGGGTTGACCATAGGGCCGGAATCATCATGAGTCTCAGGCCTCCTATATCTAGAATCGCATGGAAACGAAGGAACGAAAGGCTCGTCCTGTTCTTCCTCCTCGGGTAAGTCGGGCATCTCGTAAAGATAATTATCCATATTTGAAGGATCAAATGGATCTCGGTCAAGTGGATTAGGCCAAATAGAACCAGGTTGAGTCGCAGGTGGATCACCTCCCCAATCCTCACGAGGAGTTTGGGGATCGGAAATGTGTTCAACTCTACCCAAAGGAGTAGAAAGGTCTTGCCCGATATCAGGATGTGTAGCCATGTAATCCTCAACGTAAGTCGTGTAAGAATCTGAAGACTCAGAGGGAGCCCTCTGGCGTCCTCTAGTAATGTGTTGTGTAACCAAAGCTGGCTTTAAACCAGCCAAACGACGGGACCGACGGAGTGTAGGGATCCGCGCCACGTTCTCTACGGAGAGAGACACAATGTCTCCTAAAGGCCAACTATCGATCAAAAAAAGTAAATCAAAAGCACACACCTAGAGAATCTACATCCAAGAGCAAACAAACAGAGTGGCTAAATGAGCTCCTGACACTAGAGCCGGTATGTCTCACCTAGGAGAGGCTTGAGACTCCCAAAATATAGCCAGAGGTAATAGAATCAGTTATAGAGACACCCAGGCTTCATTGTGTCGACAGGGTCAAGTCCATTGCACGAACACAACTGTGTTGTCCAATCCCTATCTGACTCAGGACACAAACAACATAACCACTGCAAGTACCCTGTGCGGTACCTAGGTAAGGCAACTATGTCTACCACAATATAACCAATGCTCAGGGGAACAATCGCAGGTGGGACCCATCGTATGGGCAGGGTAGCTAAGCCCGAAGCACAAGAGGACGAACCTCCGGTACCCCCAGATACGAACAAATCCTGGATATATCTCCCACGTTTAGCCGGTATCAGAGGGATATCTCCTCAACCAACCTCCCGTGACCTCGTGCTTAACTCTGGTTTGAGTAGAGCTTTCTTGAGAACACCGATCTATACCATGGATTCCTCCACTCCCTGGTCAGACACGTAATTTTTTGTTTAGTAGTCTTGGATTGTTAACTCACAATGATCTATTCCAAGACTCTAAACCTATGCTAGTTGGTGTACCCTATAAATAAAATAAGTCTGATCAATTTTATGATTAAGCGTTAATTTTAGTGGCTGTGATTACTCAAGGGATATGGTCGTGAAACTAGTGATGTGTAGACTCAATAATATGCACCATCGTCCAATCCTAGACTCAACTATCCAATAAAACAATGTCACTAATATGCGAAATCAACCAACAATTCCGAAATAAATATGCAAACTTTTATCTTTTCAATGCATAAGCAGAACCTAAAATGAAGGCAACAAGCACTCAATGCAAAATGCAGTACATGGAAATAAAATATTTTTGTATTTTCTCTTATAAACAGAAAGGAAAATGCAAAAACTAAATGAATATTTTTGTATTTTTTCAATATATATGGAATGAAAAAAATGCAAGCAAAATCCTACTATTCAGTCACTGAACTGCCGAGAAGATCACTAAGACAACCCAACAGATCCTAAACAGCAAGACGCAGCCAAAAGGAAGAGCTCAAAAGGAAGAAACCAAGAGGTTAAAACCAAAGATGGTGAAAAACCAAGAAGGCTCAACCAAGAGAAACAAAGAGATCTAGTCACAACCAAGGCATGAAACGATCAAGAAAGAGGCCAACAAAGACTCAGGAATCAACCAAACTCACCCAGCAACAACAAATAGCCATAAACCAACAAAAGCCGGAGTTACACGCTACTGTCGAAGGAATACCTGCGGGTACCCGCGAGCAGTAGTGTAAATAGAGGTGGGTGTACTCGGGCAGAACTAAGCTAGCCCCCGGGTGAGAAACAACAAATGGTCAAACAGAGAGTCCAGAGGCTCAGAAAAAGCAAGTTTTCTACAGTGTATCTTAACGGCCAATCAGTGACACAGAGCTTCGATAAACAACAACTCTAAATATGGACTAATGCTCAATTTTTTTTCCCAAACATGGATATTTCCCCAGCGGAGTCGCCATTTCTGTATTGGAGAAAACTCACCATGGCTTGGGAATACCACAACAGACAGATGACTACTAGAAATCTACTCAATTCTCAAAACAATGCTATTATAAACGACAATGTTAAAACAATGGAGAAATGTAACCAACCTCGATCCAACGTTTGATGTAGATCCCCATTAGAGATTTCAATCCGCGCACGTCCAAGCACTTGTAATCTGCAAATTAGTCTTGACAACAAATATCTAACAAGTAAATGTGATATATAAATAACATTAACATCATCAATAACAATGGTCCATAATATCATAAGCAAATGCAACCCAATGTATAATAAATGACATTCACACCATGAATGGACGAGAACATGAGTATTTCTATTAATGAACAAGAAGAAGTACAAAGTGATACGACCTCTTGCCGGAAACCAATCTGAACCAAGATCTAGATCAATCCACTTGTGCCTCCACCACTTCAATCCTCCATGAATGGAAAACTCAAACTAGAAAGGAGTTTGGAAGGTGAACATAACTGGTTCACAACTACAAGGATCAATGAGTGCAGACTCAAGATAGGGAAAAAATCCACTAGAGTGCCTTTACTCTTCTCTTCTTCCTCCTGTCCATAAGCCATATAGTCCTTTCAAAGGTAGGTGAAAGGACTCATCGAGACGTTACTTGGGCAGATGGAGAGCCAAAGGTCACCCAATGACTTCTTTTTGGGAGTAAAAAGTAATAAAATAGTGTTTTTTACCATTTTACTTGATACCCGCGGGCTATAGGGATGCAACTCGCGGGTACGCATTCTATATTGATGCAACATGCGGGTAGGAACAAAAATAGGATAAACTAGTATCACTGAAGGATGAAAATGGATCCGAGTCACTGAAATGGATCCTACAAGCCAAAGAATGTTGATGCTCACAGGGTGGAATATTTCTGTATAACAACAATTAAAATGATCTCATATAACATTTTTCTTCTCCAAAACCATACACCTTTACATAAACTTACATGAATGCCATGTTTTTGTTATTTCTCATAAGCATAGAAGATGGGTGGAGTGTTCACCCTAAATGTGTAGGTCATCATAAATTATTATACATTGATTTTCTAAAAAAATTAATATAATGGCTTAACATTGTGGAAACATACATACTCAGATAAAAATTATTTTTGTAATGGCTGGTTTTATTGCTTATGATTCTCATTAACATTATAATGTTCACACATGATCCAACTTGATACAATCTTTTGTTCACTCTCCACCTTCCTTGAGATTGGCTTGGATGAGATAGATGCAAATGAATCAAAACTCCATAAGAAGGCCAATTGTGTTGGAAACCATAACTACCCATTCTCCCACCCATTTCTGATTAGAGGCGATCCATACCATGTGTATAGAATATATTTAAAGAGAATTATTGCACAAGAAAACCCTCTTGAACGTAGTATTGTTCATGAATACCACACAAAAAAATGTTAACATTATACCTTAATTCAATATTGAATTAATCCTTAAATTTGAGTTTAATTATGATACATGAGAATATGGTCGGTAGAAAGCTAGAAACATCTTATACTTACACTGATGCACCATACATGAACAAAGCAAAGCCACTTCCTCCAAGGTAATGTCAAAGAAATCATGCAGCATACATGAAAAAAGAAAAGCCACTTCATGTAAGGTAATGTCAAAGAAATCAATCGACATTGTTTCAAGAAAAATAAAATAAAAAAATGTTGTGATATTATTTGTAACAGATATGATGTGATGTTCTTTGTCCTATAGTGTTTGTTTGGGATCAAACATTGCCTCAATTCTCAAAAGTGTTGAGATTTAGTGCTTATAACATATGTGGAGCATCTACAAAATTTTGTAATAAATGTCACATATCCAAATTTCCGAATTAGTATTTTAGTGGATTTTTCAAACTTTTTCACAATGATTACTTAAAATGTAAAGTACTAATCTTGGTGCACTATACATAATCCATTTGTGTGGATTTCATCTTAACTAAAGTCTTTAAAATAGCAAATAGGATCAGTTAAACTTATAAGGTTTTCTTTATCAAAAAGAGTTAAGCATACATGTATCCATTTACTTCAATAACAAGTTCTTATTAGAATTTTGAACGGTAAGGAGTTCTACCACTACATAATAAGATCCATTTGTATTTAAAGACTATAGACTGCCATTCTCGCAATCAGATAATGATGATTAGTTATCAATAAAGTAACATTTAGGCTTCCTTAATTACCTGCATATTCATTCATACCGATTCTTCCTGCAAACATTATCTTTATAAACATTGCTACTCATACAACAGAATTTGCTCATTTTATATATAAGAACTAAATAACTTTTGCATGTTAAACGAAAATTAATGAAATATGCATCTAGTTTAAAATCACGAAGCCATCACAAATACACATATGAGAGAGACCATATATACATGGTTCACCCAAATCTATGGGTTACGTCCACAAATAAAAAGACACATCTTATTCTATTAATCAAATAGAATATTACATCCTACAACAGAGCATCCACTTTCTCAAAGCCTCTCTCATTGAGATATTTTTCAAAACAATCAGAAGTATGTAGACGTACCCTATTCAATAGACAGATTGGAGATTGTATGCAACGGATTCCGTACTAAGAAGAACTCGTAACTGTTCATCTATCATTTCCAGCAGAAATTGATTCCAAAAATATAAAAAATAGTTTTTAACTATTCAACTCTCACTTCCAGCAGAGATTAAATCTAATAACAATATATATAATAGTTTATTAACTGCTCGTCTATCATTTCCAACAGAGCTTGATTCCAAAAATATAAATAATAGTTTTTAACTATTCAACTCTCATTTCCAGCAGAGATTAAATCTACTAACAATATATATAATAATTTATTAACTGCTCCTCTATTCCTTTCCAGCAGAGATTGATTCCAAAAATATAAACAATAGTTTTTAACTATTCAACTCTCATTTCTAGCAGAGATTAAATCTAATAACAATATATATAATAGTTTATTAACTACTCGTCTATTCCTTTCCAACATAGATTAAAATACCATTTCCAGATGTTAAACTAGATGACCGTTTCTAGCAGGAAATCAACATGCATCTAACCAATACATTTTTCAGAGATAACACGATAACCTATTCCTTGAAGAGATCAATACGCAGATTCACAATACGTTTTACAGAGAAATAAGAATATAAGAGCGGAGTTCACATACTCGATTGGCAGAGAACTCGGTTCAACCAACTAGATATCAACACATTTAAAGGATGTATACATGAACCATGAAGCGTTGCTGATCAGATCGGATCAACGCTGGATTTAACGCTGGCATAAGTATCATATAACCTGTGATCCACAGGGATCAACACGACTTCAATGTAGTAGATCCATACACTGAGATGCACATGGATATGGAGTATAATTTAAAACTAAAACCCTGAGATCAAGATCTAGAATGCAACAATGCATTCAACGGAGATTAAGATTCCCGAATACAATATGCATTCCACCACATAGATTAGGACCTAGAGTGCAACAACACATTCAACACAGGGAAGATCTAAGCAAATGAGATTCCATAATGCATAATGTTGCACAACGCATTCAAACAAGGATTAAGATTTCAGAATACCTATCGCATTCAGCACATGATCTAAGAAATAAGACCCAGAATGCATAACGCACTCAACCACAGAGAATTCATGGCATTCAACAGATGCAGAGATTCGTGGCTTTCACATACACAGGAATTTGTGGCAGGAACATGATTCCAGACATTAATATATATCATAGGGAACTTCATGCAGGAGGTATGATTCCAGACATTAGCGAAACACGATTCAAACATTAACATGTCTACACAAAGTTTATGCATGAAATAAAACCTACAGGGATCGGGCTTGCAAGCAAGCCGTCCTTTCCCCATCTGCGCAGAAAGGAAAAAAATAGAACATATCAATGCTAATAGAACAATTACCCCAAGGAAAAATCCCCCACCCATCCGGATGCGAGCATGTATATTTATACATAAGCCACCCTACTCCCTTGGGGAGTCCACCCAACCAGCTCATGAGGGGATCCCTTTGTGAGCTATCCATCTGTCGATCTTCCCACCGATAGTGGAATGATGGCTGCCAAGCCTTTTAAGGAAAAAAGTTAGGCATATACATTTCGTTTTGTGCCTATTAAAACCCTTAGTGTGAGATAAATGTTGAGCATCCATCAAGGGGCATAGTTCCATAAAAAGAGCTTTAACTTAGTGGTTACGAATGGAATCCTTCCTACTATGTAAATCTTAAATATTAACCACTAGTTAGGTTTTACTTGATAACTATTTATATTTATTTAACTCAATATATAACTTGTAACTAAGTATGCCAATACATTAATAAACATTCTTTGCCCATTATATGGTAGTTAAGTGAGATATAGCGGAGTATACTTTTACTCATAACCTACTCTTGTCATATATATATATTTATCTCAATATATAATTTGTGGTTAAATTTACTAATATTTTATCTTAAGTATAACAAGTATACTATATTTTAAATACTAGTCCAAGCTTCTTTTAGCTTTTCATAATATATTTTAATAGAATTAAAATATATATGGTTATATACCAAATTATGCAACCTTTGCATAATTAATTCATCACAAGAATTTGTATAAACTTTATCTTTCTCCCACCTTATGTTCAAGGTGAAAAATGGAAAGAGACTTAGTATATATATAATATTATAGGAATTTCCCCAGTATTCAGGTTGGGGTTAAGATATATTATGTATATATATATATTAACACGATTTCTTAATTGCTTAGAATCATCAATTAAATATTTAGCTCCAAGCTAAAATAAGGTATAGGAGTCTACTATCAACTTGTGATAAGTAGTCACTCGGCTAGGGGATGAAGGTAACAAATCAAACCTTAGGAAAAAAATCATGTAAGTGGTTGCTAAGTGCCTATGAAAACCAGGATGACATCTGTCATCAACGTCTTAGTTCTTCATGTCCTTCTAGCCAGACAACCTCTCTCTCTAGTGGACACAAATTCCTATCGTTTAGTTGCGCACGTCTTTAGTCTCCTAAATTTACAATTAACAACTTAGGAATTAACCACATAACTTACAAGGTTTACTGGTGGGGCCTTGGCCTTGAGCTCCTCACCATAAAGCAGTACAAAAATCATTTACATTTACAAAATAATAGGGGTATAAAATAGGGATATTACATCCTTCCCCCCTTAAGAATAACACCGTCCTCAGCGTTCACACTTTTGAAAAGTATGTCTTCCGAATCTCGGGTCATCTTTTGCTCGTTTTGTCATCTCTATTTGATCATATTCAAAATTTCACGATTCCTGCCAGTTGTTCTCGCTCCAAACCTGTACTTTTGTGCAATAAAACTAGGTCTTTCAATATTTTTTCAGTAAAACATATCATTAATTCATAGTCCAACTCAGAACATGAGCAAGGAGTCCTTTTTTCCACACAACATTTACTATGCATGACAACATCTTCTAGGATTTGTTTGTGCTTTTATCATCATAAGAAAACATAATACAATATTATTTTTCAATATAATTCAAAAGAATTCATAAGTAATCCAGATTTACTTATCTTTTGGAGGATGTCTTTTACCTCCAGTACTTGGACGCTTTAAATAGTCCTCAACTTGAGGTAGACATCTCTTTCTTTCACAAGTTAGCATCATCTATTTCACATAATTTCAAGCAGTAAAATTTTAAAATTCATCATCCATCCTCGCCCTTGAGGAAATTTTTTCCTATTCAATTATTCATAACATTCACACATTAAGACATCCAACAGTCTAGTTACTTGGAAAATAATTAATATGTGCTTTATTGATTACATCCTGGAGATTTACAAGATTCCAACAATAGTTTGTTGAACCCAGGACTCTCCTCTACATTTTGAAATTCAATAACACTCTGTTGAACACAGATCCCAAGATCTGTCACCAATTTACGCGTGGTCTTAGAGGCTTTTAAACTTTTGAGAGTACTCCTCTTTTGATTGTACCAAAAGAGGAGTACTCTCCCCCTCTTTTATTGTTCTAGGTGTACCAACCATTCCCGATTTCCACACCAACCAGCCTAGTTGCTTCAATGAACTCTCTAAAGTCTTCATTCACTGCCCCCGGGATCCTTCTGCCCCCCTTTTTCTCCTCTAGGGAGGTGATGAGGTTGAAGTCTCCTCCGACAATCTAGTGCTTATCTCCAACCCACCACGATGCCCATGCAAGAGTATCCAAGAAAACAACATTTTGTGGATTTACAATTGGGGAAATAGACATTTGTAATAATACCTTTGACCGAGGAATTGACAACTTGGAAGTCAACATATAGGAAGAATCTTGTCTCCATGAAGTTAGATAAGCTAACTTCCTCAGGTATCCATAAGATTTCCAGGTCTCCTACTGCCCGATTTGCATTGATTTCTATTGTTTCAATCCCTTTCCATATTATACTACCTATTTCCTTAATAACCTCTTCTTAGCATTTCGTTTCTTGTAGGAAAATGATCACGGGTTTCTCCTTTCACAACTTATTCCTTAATGTCCTGATCTTGTGGGGGTGATTCACCCCACGGATGTTCCATGTTATCACTTTCATTGGGAAAATTTGTTGACTTCATAAAAGGACACCTTTATCGTGGGATATTGGCATGATTTGATTAACTTGGTTCCTACTTCCGCTATCCTCTATTTATTGGTCTTTTCGCCTCTTTTTTATACCTCTTCTGGGAGTTTCCTCTTGTTTCCCTTCTGGTTTTCCTTCACTATGCCTAGTTGATGGGTTTCTCTTGTCCTAAAAATGGCTTCTTGAAGGAGCTAAATCTGGAATCTTTGTAATGTCCCTTGTTAGGAATTTTATTAAAATGGCAATTTTCACTTTTTTTCCTAGTTAGACCTTTGACTAGTTTTGAGCTCTAGGTCCCCAAATTGCTCCAAAATATTCCGAGAAGGTTTATGGATTATGTTAGAACATAAATATGTGTTTCAAGGATGCTTTTATACCTTTAAAATACTTCTGCAAATCCTCTTTCAATTCTGGCCAATGTAGGGAACTTTACTAGTAATTTCCCTTTGACTAGTATTGGTTTCTACGTCTCAAACTGACTCCAAATGCATTCAAATATTCAAGGAAAGTGTATGAATGATATTAGGACTTGAATATTATGTTTAGGGATGAGATATGGCCACCAAAAGACCTCTGCAAACTCTATTAATATTCTGGATCAAGTATGCAATTTTACTAGTAATTTGGGGTTCAAATCCCCGTGGGGTAAGTATTGAAAATGGCTTCCCAAATGCCTCCAAAACCACTCAAATTTATGAACTGGGATGTATCAAGGATGTTATTAAGGTCTCATGTGCATCATTAATTGATTATTATATCTGTTCCAACCCTCTCCCATTCAGCTGCAAAAATCACCAATTCGGCCCTTGGGGAAATGGCACTATTTCTTCTCCCAATGCAATTAAATTGAGTAAAAATACTTCAAATGCTCAAGTAAAGTACATGAAACTTGTAAAATACATCCATGGCAGTCTATTAATCATAAATGTATCATAGAACCATCCATTTATTCGAAATCATCAGCATTATCATGCTATACATCAATGTAGTGGGGAAATGGCACTGTTCTTTAATTAAAAATGAGATTTATACATTTCTACTCGGAAGTTTGACCTGAAACTTTCTGGTGATGAAGAAAAGAGTATTTAATTCATATTACAAAATAAATGGGGCATGATAATCTCCCCCAAAGAGTACAATAGCTCACCAAAAACGCCCTCCCTCAAGGATCAAGAATATGCAATCAAAACTGGAAATGGTTGAGAGAATGTGCTGCAATAGAAGAAACCATGAGCTGACCTGTAGCTTACACCTGCAAATAAAGACTCCATTAAAGCTTCAAATGAAAGGTCTGAATGGCCTTTCCAATTACCAACATGGATGGGAATCTTTCACCCTCGAAATTGGCTAAGGCAAGAAACTAGTCATCCACTAGCTCTCCCTCTTCACAAATGCATTTGCAAATTCTACAAATGATCAAAAGCTGGTTTCATTCTTTGTTATTGAAATTTATAGAGTTCTAATATCCTCCATGGGTCGAATTCCTTCCAAGAGACTCATGCCAACTCAAGTTGGGAAGAGATTCCAAAGGATGCCACTTGTACAACAATTCCTAGTCTCCCACTTCCACCAAATCACATGTGGAAGCATCTTAGCTGCCCTAAAACCCTTGAGAACCCTCTTGGAGTCTATTTTTAGCCCTGACATGTCATATATGTCATATGTCATCCTTCAGGTCTGATTTGTGTCATAGGTGTCATAGCATCTTCATCATTGTTGTCATAGAGCTAGGGAATCTAGCCCAAGTGTCTCACTAGCTACAAATTGCATCTTCCTCTTCCATGGAGTTACTCTTCATCTATATTTCGACCTCATTGACTCATGCCAAGTTTTATTGACCTTATAAATCATCCCAAGAACATTAAGCTTCCCATGGATTCGAAATTGCAAGAAGAGGATGCCATGTGGCACATAAATTCTAGCTTGTGTGGGTCCCACTTCCTCCATGTGTCTTCATGATCAAATGCTACTTTGATTTTCACTTGTATATATTTATTTATCTCCTTTATTAAATATTTATGCGATCCTAATGTTCCAACATCATTTATTATCCCCATTATTCCAAATCCCAAAGCTTCCACCCCAAACCTAGGAAACTAGTAATTTTCCTCCTTGGCAATTATTTGACCTTTAGCATCAATTTGACAAACTCTAATGAATAGGGCCAATTTGATTAGGCCATTGTGACCCAATGCCAAATTTGGGACATGAAAAATCCTCCCTTCCCAATATTGCTTGTCCTCAAGCAATTTCAAACATGGGTGTTGAAGAACCTGCTTTCTATATAATTCTTTGAAGTTGTCATTGAATTGCCCAACCTTGAGTCTTTGAGTTTCCATGAATATTTTAGAGAGGAACCACCATGCTTGCTGCTGCACTATTCTGATAAAAATCACTTTATTAAGTGGAAAATCCATCTCCCATACTTCTTGTTTCCCCAAAAAATTGAAACCAATGAGACAAAAATTATTCCAGGGTCCCATTGCTTGTATTGCACCCCAACAATTAAGAATGGTATTGAACCCACACCATTAGATAAGAGGATTCCTGGATCCCATTTTCTTGTATGCATTCTTCCAAACATCATGAGTACAAAATATATATCATCAGAGTACATAACAACATAATGAAATTGTACATCAAGGAGGTGCCTCATCAAAGAATCATGAAAGTGCTTATACCTCCAAGCAAGTAGACCACCATTTTCCAAGTGCATACAAGCTTCAAGTGACCAATCAAATCTGCTCCAATGACATAGGTGAGGATCCCATGTCCTATAATGCTGCTCCAAAAGGATTTGATATGCATCAAAATATTCAGCCATGTATTCTTTCATCCAAGAAGTGAATGAAGAATGTCCACTAAAATCTGAACCAACTAATGAGCAGAAAAAATAAGGACACTTAAAATGACTCAAAGAAGCCTCACCCATACATCCTTGAATGTGAGAAGGCATAAAGATATAACAAAGTATGTGGCTTCGAATTTTTTTTTTCTCCAATCATAAATCTATTCACCCAAGTGTTGGACGAAGTTCCTCCAACATCAAATGAATCAAGTGTTGAGTAAGAAAAACCATGAGTCTTCAAGTGACTCAAATGCATATCATAGGTGCATCCATGTAGATATGCATCATCAAAAAGTAACAAAGGATGCTGCTGTGAATTTGAATAAGAATGTGCTCCAACTATATCATCATAAAAAGTAAATATAGGAGTTCCATACTCCTCATGTGGCACCATAAAAAAGAACCCTTTCACCCATTCTTCATTGAGACTAATGCTACAAAACATGGAATTGTAGGATTTAAGATAATTAACTAACTCACCCAAGTGATCAAAAAGTGCAGAAGTTTCATCATGGAAAGGATACATATGGTTAGTATCATGAAACTCCTTCAAAAGTGTGAAACCTTTGTTGTAGATTAGTTCCAATGTAGAGGAATCATGCTCTTCTTTAAAAATTGCATAACCTTCATCAAGAGACAATTCAAGTTCCTCATCCACCACATCAAGTGTTTGGATCTCTTCAAGTTCATCTTCAAAAACATTAAGCACATTCAAATTTCCACATTTCTCATGATCCACCATGTCATGAGAATCCTCCAAACAATCTACCATTTGACAATCTGAAATATAGGAGGAAAAACAAGTATCTTGCAACTTTTCAAGAAGTTGCTCATTTTGAATTGTGAGCTTATGAATATCCTCATTATTCTTCAAGTATGCATCATGTAACAATTCATTAAGCTCAAACAAATGGTTTCTATCAAAAAGCAAAGACATGAAATTACCTTTGATGTGGCACATTGCTCTTTGAATCTTCTCCATGTCTTCAAGGAAGGATTTTTCCTCCAATGAAGTAGCTCTCCAACAAGAATTCAACACCAATGTTTGAGTGTCATGGAGAATGATGAGGGACTCTTGGATCTTCTTTTCATTCATCTTTAAGGATCCTTCAAGAAAACGAGGCTCTTGCAAATGAAGCTCCTCATCTTCTTCATTTTTGCTTGGACCAACTTCATGAAGCTCAAGTGGTGATGGGGAAGTTGATCTTGGTTCTTCTTCAAATGCTACAAGGTCTTCATTATCATGCTTAATGGAACTTGGGCTTGCAGAAACAATTTCAAAAGTGATCTCTATGTCACCAACATCGAGGTGTGAGCACCCATCAGTAGGTACTCCTTCATGGTTTAAGCATCCATCAGTAGATGCTCTTTGGTTCATGTCTAAGTTGGAAGGTGTCTCGAAATGATCTTCCATATTCTCAATAGAATCTTCTTCATGTTGATGTATATGTAACTTCAGAATGTATTTCATATATATATTTATTGTACTCCTATAGAGATGTATTATTCCTCTATACGGAAGTGTCATCATTTGTATTGACAAGTGTCGCAAGTGTGTTAACTTGCCGATGGGTTATTAGACCACCTTGTAAGGGGTCGGCCTGGATTAATGTAACATGAAGTTATTGTGCTAAGATAGACAAGTTGGCCCCATAAGTTTATTGGGCATTCAGGACAAGTATAAATAGAGATCTCCCGATCTCTATTTTGATCACTTCAGAACTCACTCTTCCTTCACTCGGAAAGTGGCGCACATGTGAGGAGGAGGATCAGCTGCTAGGAGGAGGCTATCTCTGTGTACTTGGGTTGTACTTTGGTTGTATCATTGCTCTATTTATCTCTAAGGAAGTTGTGGGGTTTTTCACCTTAGGGTTTTCCCCACGGAAACTCTATGTGTCTATTGTCTCTTATGTTTGCTTCTTGTGATGATTGACATGCTTGCTATGATTGATATGCATTGATATACTATACATGTTATTCTCTCAGTAAAGATCCTAGAGTACCTTGAAATAATGCTCAAAATTTAACACTTCATGCTCTTGTGATGTCTCTTCCTTTTTCTCCTTCAAGCGAGTTGATGCATTTTGCCCCTTGTTTTCCTTAGGATCAATATCTTTGGAATCTCTTTTTGAAGAATTCCCAAAATCTCTCCTCAAGTAGGACATCATTTCCTGCACACATATATGATATTCTCTCCAAGGTTCTTTACAAGAAGGGCATAAACATTTCTTTACTAACTCCACATCTTCATTTTTGGGCCTATTTTCAAAAATATGTTCAGCAAATTACTCAAAAGACATGACATTTTGTGTATTTTTGCTCAAAGCAAGATATTCTTGATATTTTTGATATTGTTGGGGAAATGTGTTATATGTTGCATTCCATGTTTGGAACTCATTCATAGAATTATCCTTGGTTGGTGTGACACACTAATGTTCATCAGATTTAAATTCATAAGAATAATCTTCATTTCTCCTAAAATTGTAATAAGTTTTGCATGATGGCACCTCTTCCTCGTACCATTCACATTCTGCTTCATATTGCTCATAAGCATCTGCATATTCCTCATAAGAATTGTACTCATAGGATTCATCATAATAGTAAGACATGGTTACCAATTATTCTTGAATGTATGTACATAATCCATAGGTGCAAGTACCATGCTCTGATACCACTGTAATGTCCCTTGTTAGGAATTTGATTCAAATGGCAATTTTCACTTTTTTTCTTAGTTAGACCTTTGACTAGTTTTGAGATCTAGGTCCCCAAATTGCTCCAAAATATTATGAGAAGGTATATGGATGATGTTAGAACATAAATATGTGTTTCAGGGATTCTTTATACCTTTAAAATACTTCTGCAAATTCTCTTTCAATTCTGGGCAATGTAGGGAACTTTACTAGTAATTTCCCTTTGACTAGTATTGGTCTCTACGTCTCAAATTGACTCCAAATGCATTCAAATATTCAAGGAAGGTGTATGAATGATATTAGGACTTAAATATTATGTTTAGGGATGATATATGGCCACCAAAAGACCTCTTCAAACTCTATTAAGATTCTGGATCAAGTATGCAATTTTACTAGTAATTTGGGGTTCAAATCCTCGTGGGGCAAGTATTGAAAATGGATTCCCAAATGCCTCCAAAACCACTCAAATTTATGAACATAGGTATGGGATGTATCAAGTATGTTATTAAGGTCTCATTTTCATCATTAATTGATTATTATATCTGTTCCAACCCTCTCCCATTCAACTGCAAATATCACCAATTCGACCCTTGGGGAAATGACACTATTTCTTTTCCCAATGCAATTAAACCGAGTAAAAATACTTCAAATTCTCAAGTACAGTACATGAAAATTGTAAAATACATCCATAGCAGTCTATTAATCATAAATGTATCAGAGAACCTTCCATTTATTCGAAATCATTAGCATTATCATGCTATACATCAATGTAGTGGGGAAATGGCACTGTTCTTTCATTAAAAATGAGATTTATACATTTATACTAGGAAGTTCGACCTGAAAATTTCTGGAGATGAATAACAGAGTATTTAATTCATATTACAAAAGAAATGGGGCATGAGAATCTCCCCCAAAGAGTACAATAGCTCACCAAAAACGCCCTCCCTCAAGGATCAAGAATATGCCATCAAAACTGGAAATGGTTGAGAGAATGTGTTGCAATAGAAGAAACCATGAGCTGCCCTGTAGCTTACACCTGCAAATAAAGACTCCATTAAATCTCCAAATGAAAGGTCTGAATGGCCTTTCCAATTACCAACTTGGATGGGAATCTTTCACCCTCGAAATTGGCTAAGGCAAGAAACTAGTCATCCACTAGCTCTCCCTCTTCACAAATGCAATTGCAAATTCTAAAAATGATCAAAAGCTGGTTTCATTCTTTGTTATTGACATTTATAAAGCTATAATGTCCTCCATGGGTCGAATTCCTTCCAAGAGACTCATTCCAACTCAAGTTGGGAAGAGATTCCAAAGGACGCCACTTGTACAACAATTCCTATTCTCCCACTTCCACCAAATCACATGTGGAAGCATCTTAGCTTCCCTAACACCCTTGAGCGCCCTCTTGGAGTCTATTTTTAGTCCTGACATGTCATATATGTCATATTTTATCCTTCAGGTCTTATTTGTGTTATAGGTGTCATAGCATCTTCATCATTGTTGTCATAGAGCTAGAGAATCTAGCCCAAGTGTCTCACTAGCTCCAAATTGCCTCTTCCTCTTCCATGGGAGTTACTCTTACTCTATATTTTGACCTCATTGACTCATGCCAAGTATTATTGACCTTATAACTCATCCCAAGAACATTAGGCTTCCCATGGATTCGAAATTGCAAGAAGAGGATGCCATGTGGCACATAAATTCTAGCTTATGTGGGTCCCACTTCCTCCATGTGTCTTCATGATCAAATGCCACTTTGATTTTCACTTGTATATATTTATTTATATCCTCTATTAAATATTTATGCCATCCTAATGTTCCAACATCATTTATTATCCCCATTATTCCAAATCCCAAAGCTTCCACCCCAAACCTAGGAAACTAGTAATTTTCCTCCTTGGCAATTATTTGACCTTTAGCATCAATTTGACAAACTCTAATGAATACGGCCAATTTGATTAGGCCATTGTGACCCAATGCCAAATTTGGGACATGAAAATATTAGAACATAACCTTTCCCTTTCTTGTTGCACTTCCTCTCAATCTCGTCGCGATCAAGTTCCCCCAGATCCATATCCTCCCCCTCTTCTTGTTAGTCTTCTTGGAATTTTTCTGGCTAATCACCCTGATTTTCTTGGGGGGTTTATATTTTGTTTGGATCTGGTCCATTTTCTACGAGGGTTTCTCCAGATACTCCTGGATCTCATCTTCTTCCATCTAATTTAGGGTTTCAAATATATTCGTGTTATCCATCTTCTTGTTATTCACTTGTCCCATCTACTTGTGTCCATGCCTCCGTCGGTGATTCACCTATGTAAAACCCTCTTCATCCCTCTCCTTCTTAGGGGTAGGCTGAGGAGGAGGGTGGGGGAATTTTTTTGGGGGTATTATTTGTTGAGATGACCATATATGTATCATTTCCTGCATATGAAGGGGATATGTTCGTATTCGAGGGGTTGTAACCAATCCTCATTATCCCAAGTCAGATTGATGGCCTCTCGAAGATTGCAGGAAATATCCATATACACACAGGTCTGAGCATATGAAGTGTACTTGAGCTGTATGGTTTGTTCAGAGACTTTCACAAATTCCCTAAAGGAGTTCCCAATGTCCCACAGAATGTTTGGTTCCCAATACTCACATGGGAGAAATTAGAGGCATATCCACACTGGGGATACTCGCATATCCTCTTTGTTCGAGTTGAAATGCTCTTTCTAGGGTTCAAGGGAAAGAAAAGATGAAAAGAAGAAATAGGGTCCTCCATCCAGAATTCAATATCGATATTCTTGATTGAAAAAGATGATGGTGAAAAATTATTTTGATCCCACCTACAAATCATAATGAACTTTGGGTTTCCAAGTTGCTTTTATCCATCTGAGGAGATCTCTCTCCTTTTGCCAAACCCCAATAAACTTACCAATTAGGGATTTTTATTTCTAGATTTCAATCCTATTGTGCAGTTTATCAGATTGGATATGAAGAGAGGGTATCTCAGAGGACTTTTGGAAACACCCACCATTCCGACGTCCAAGGACTTCTCTCATTTGTGCATTTGTCCCATTGGCGACGTTCAAGTCAAAATTCCCATTGGAAGGATCATTCGTCATGGTTCTCAACCCTCCTTTGTTTCGATCCATGGGGGAGGGGGAGGAGCCCCCTCCAGGCGACCTCATCTTTAGCCTTGTCTGCAATGATCAATCCCACGCTAACATTGGAAGCTGCTATTTCTTGCACCGTAGATCAAACAGGACTTGAAATATTTTCAAATTGTGTTCCCTTCAATAATAATACTCAAGTTAAATGAAAGGTCAAAAGACATATTTCTTCCGTGTATTGCCACTTTTTTTTTTTTTTTGTAATCAAGAAAATTATATTCAAGAAAAACCTTCAGTACATACGATATCCCAATAGCCATGGCCTAGTCTGCTTTAAACCTCTGTAGAGCTGCCTGATGGTAAGCAAAAAATATCTGTTTTTTTCCAAACTATCCTAATCTCATGTTGAGAATCCCTACTTGTCATAATACAAAAATATTTCCCAGAACAAAACATAGGCATCAAAAAAGATCTACAGACACGAAAATGAGCCATTCTAAGGCCACAGTATACAATTCTGCTACAAACATACTAAGTAGAAACCTTCCATAAACATTGACTAAAAACATAAACATGATAGGTATGAAACAAAAACTACATACATTCTCAACCCACAGACTCAGACTCGAGCATCAAACATTCGGCACATGGGTCACATTCCTATGAATCATAGTACCAGAGTGCAGGTTTCCGTGAGTATTATCTTTAACAACAACAGGATGAACCTTCATTCCATGCAGAGGGAATGGGCCCTGAGTTCGACCCCCAGATTGTCCAGCTTTGGCAATTCTCCGGCGGTTGGAGTGGGATACCAAGTTTCATAGCAATGAGATCAACCTTTTTATGCATTAAGTAGTTGTCATAATGGTGCTCCTTCCAAGCTTTGATAGGCTCCTCATCTCCCTGGTTTTTTTCTCCCTATCCATCAAGACATGGGCTAATAAATCCTATGTGACCCAGTACATAGTCACCATTCGATCATAGGATGATATCCACCCGACCGTTTTACCACGATCTGAAATCCACTCTTCAACCTCCTCTTTAATTGCTTCCAGGTCCGTATCTTTCACCTGGGTCCATAATTCTTGCTCCATCTTCTCAATTTCCTCACGGATTATCGGTGGAATGCGCTTCTTAAAGAACTGAGCCACCTGCTTAGCTTTCTTCAATTTGCGCGTTGGATTCTTTGATACGAACCGTTACACCAAAACCTCGAGATGTTAGTGAAGTCCGTCCACTAGGATCTTAACATCCCACCACGCTCCGCAGTCCATACTCTGGGCTGGATGTGCGTCCGTACGGTGGTGTCCCCTTTGCGCCGTACGAGCCTCGGGCGAACACTGCAATGCCGACGTTGTCGCCCGCTCTGTGACTTGAACCTGGGTGGAGACTCTGATACCAAATGATATGAACCGTTACACCAAAACCTTGAGATGTTAGTGAAGGCTGTCCACTAGGATCTTAACATTCGTTCTGGCTCGCCTCTCAGTATTCTCCCCCCCCCCCTCATCTGTCATTTGGGGGCCATTGTAGTAGCAACCAAAAACCTGAATTGATACCACAACCAGTCGTTAACTCTCACAGACACTCACCTCAGAATAGGAGGAAAACTATTACAGAGGTGGAAGGTCTGTTTTGAATAAATATTCGGATTATCCCTCCGTCTTTAGTTAAAACTACTCAAGACTCTGTACCTTCTTTCTAATGGCATTGCACCAAAACCAATCCTTCCACTAACCTCCACGGATCTTCGTACCTTCCCCATCATTCAAGGAGCTTGTCCTCAAGATCGCCTCATTATTTGCGGACGAGGGATTTAAATGGACATTCATATTGGAATTAAAAATGGATGTACTTGTGACAGTTGGAGTGTGTGAAATATTATGTCTCCAGGTGGTGGGTGGATCCTTCGCGTGTACTCCGATCAAGTGATTCCTTTCCTACCTCGTGTCTCTCGTCCCTTCCCGGAAGAGCATAATATCCTTTTCCGCCCACTAGGAGAACTGAATGTGCCATTCATTGCCACCATCACTAGACAGGTTCCATTCCACACGTATTTCTTTGCTTCATTCTCCAATGTTGGTCATCATGTCCGCCACCTTGTTCCTGTCATGCTTGACGTGGGTGAAAATCCAGGCATGATGTCCTCGAATAAGGTTTGTAAGATGATCCACCCTGCATGAAATTCTCCATCTTTCCACTACCTTGGACACCTTATGTCCACCTTGGATTTTTGTGGCCATTTGGATGATGATGCATGAGTCACCCTCGATGACCAGAGGTTCCCAGCAGTGAGTTATTGAGAGTCGTATGCCGTAAATTAAACCTCCAATTCAGAAACATTATTAGTATCCTGACCAATGTTTCCATGATAAAAATGGATAACGATACCTTTGTCATTTCGGATGATGCCTCCAAATCCAGCCGAGCCTAGATTTTCTTTGGCCGCACCATCAAAACTTAACTTAAACTAGCCTCTTGGTGGAGGATACCATTGTTGCGGGCTATCTGGAAACCTTTTATTTGGATTAAATTTTTTACAACATTGTGGAGATCATTCTGGTCCCCATCCAGCCAAAATTATTTTCTCGTTGTCATCCATTTCCAAATCTCTTTCCTTCCAATAGGTTATTTTTATAGTCTCTTGCATGTGCTGTTTCACTTGGTTCTAGACTCTCTGGATCAAATTTTGATTTCCTTCGAAGATTATGTTGTTTCGTTCCTTCCAAATTTCCCACATTAGAGTCCCTGGGAACATGAGCCAAATTTTGAGGATAACTGGGTTCTTGAATGCCTCCTTATCCCAATTTTGAATAGTTTGAGTAGGTTGGTCTCGCATGCGACAGGTCCTTCAAAAAGTTTCTACTCTAGAATCCCATAAGGAGGACGTATAGTGGCAAGAGTCGAGGAGGTGGTTCATGGATTCGTCCTTTCTTTCACATAGCACACACCAAAATGGGCCATTCATGCCTCTTTTCATTAGTTTTTCTCCTATCAGAATTTGTTTATGTGAGACTAACCAAATAAAAGTAGCGATTTTGGGCCAAGGGTTAGAGGACCATATCGCATTCCATGTTGCATTGTGTTGGATCTCTTTGTGGTTGAAAGTGAGATTGTAAGCCTCTCTAGTATAGTGAAGGTCCTTTGACTCATACCCCCATCTTAATTTATCTGGGCCTCTTTGGATGCGGATACACCATTCCTGGAGGGCTTCGTTGAGCCCTAAAGCTTCCTTCTCTGGAAATATTTGGTTCCACCAATCCTGGGGATGCCATTCATGGAAATATTCATTTTCCCGTTCTTCCTTCCAGAATTGCCGAAGTTTTGTGAGCCCCAGTTCCCCGGCTCTGGCCCAGCTAATATCAAGATTAATTTGGGAGGTGATCTTCAATTTCTGTTGCCAGGAGTCAGTCCATAATTCAGCATCTTGACCATCCCAGACTTCCCAGAAGCTGTGGTATTGGATTATCCTTTTGTTTGCTGTGGCATAATTCCAAATATGGGATCCTTGCATATTTTCGCTAAATCTAATGAGTTCTTATGCGGCTTCCCCTGAGCATAATTGCCATGCCATAATTTTTCCCATGTCTCTTCTTTGTGAGACACCCAGTGCCACCATATTTTTTCCCCAAGAACTTTGTTGTTGTTCTCAGGGTCTCTCAATCCCAGGCCACCCTGGTTCTTTGGTTTACACATAGTTTCCCACTTCACCAAAGCTCAATGATGTTTATCGTGATTACCACCCCACATAAACTGTCTTTGGATATTCCCGATTTGTTTTAAGACCGACTTCGGGGAAGCCAAGGAAGAAAAGAGGTAAATATGCATTGCTTGGAGCACTACTTTAACTAACACCACTCTGCTATCCAAATTGAGTTGTCTATAGGCCCAGTTATCCAATTTCCTTTTCATCCTTTCCAACAAATCTTCCCAAGAGAATTTCATGATTACTCCTTCCGCAAGAGGAGCACCAAGATATTTGGACGGAAGGGAGCTTCCTTGGAATCGAAGAATGCGAAGAATATTCCTTTGACTAATCCTTGGAGTGTTAAATAAGAACACTTGGGACTTTGTATTGTTTACTTCTAGACCTGATGCTTTTGGAAAAATGCTCAAACATTTCTTCAACACTGTCGCTTCTTGAACCGCAGAGTGTCCCATAAGCATTGTGTCATCAACAAACTGTTGGTGGGAGATAGTTTCCATTCATGTATGGAGTTTCATCCCTTTAAGTTCCCTATTTCCAATTTTGGCTTTGATCATCCTGCTCAACCTCTCAGTCATAAGAATAAACAAGAATGGGAATAGAGGATCTTCTTGTTTGATACCTCTAGTAGGATGGAAAGTTCTGGTAGGAGCTCCATTTAAGAGGATAGAGAAGAAGGCAGTTGATGTTATGTTCATTATCCATTTAACCCAATCCTACTGAAATCCATAAGCTTCAAGCATTTGTCTCATGAATTTCCAGCTTAGCTTATCATAATCCTTCGAAATATCAAGTTTCAACATCATACCAGGTTTTTTGGTCACCTTCAAAGAATGGATGACCTCATGGACCAAAATAATTCCGTCCAAGATTTGGCGACCTTCCACAAAACCTGATTGTTCATGGGCCACCAAATTTGGGAGGAGAGGTTTCAATCTGTTAGCTAAAACCTTTGTGATAATATTATAAATTACATTACAAAGGTAAATGGGTCTGTATTTACTTGGAGATTCAACACCATCTTCTTTTGGAATAAGGGTGAGAAACGTGGAATTGAAATCTCTTAAGAAACCCTTACCCAAGCGGGAGTCCTCCACAATTTTCCAAACGTCGAGCTTAATAAGGTTCCAAAAGTGGTGGAATAAATTGGTAGTGAAGCCATCAGGCCCCGGGGATTTCCCATTCTTCATTTGATTAACTGCTTCCTCAACCTCCTGGAGCTCAATAGGTTTCATTAAGATTTCATTTTGGTTTGCTGAGACCTTCCAAGGGATGAGTCTTGTAATCTTCTGTAATGTCCCTAAAAATACACCCTAAAAATAAAATTCTTAAGGGTCCCCGTAACGTCGTAACTTACATGTTTTACTTAAATATTATAACATATGGGGCATTTACTTACCTAAGAATACATAACATGAGACTTCCTTCTTTTATAATAAGGTAGACATGAATTATCCTTTGTTATCTCCTTAATCAAATTAATAAATGGGTTCAACTTGATGGTACAAATTTATAATCTTCAATCTTCATTTGATTTATGGATTTACAACCATACCCTATACCATCCAATAGATATTTAGCACTCATATGTACCTTCTTTTAAAGTATTAACTATGATTCAATATGAAAGCTAAACTATCAACATTCTTTACATAACTTTTGTATAAAACAATATTGTATTTAAACTATGAATTGGAATATATCATTTAAGCCTTTTCATTCCAACAATGTAGGTACTAACTGTCCTAACTCTATTATAACTTAACTTCCATATGCTTCATCAATGCCTTTTATAAAGATATGGATATATAAACATTCCAAACTTATACTCCTAAATCCAATATACATAGCTTAAACTCTTTTATATATAAGGATGATCATTTTTCCTTTAATTCGACAAATGTAGAACACCTATAATTTTGCTCACAAAGACAATACCTCAAATACCTATATATTTCTAATATATGAACTTTGAATCATCTCCATAAAATATTTAAAAATATGCCCAAATGTAATCCATATATATATATATATCTGAGTTTTAATTTACATTATCTATGAAAACTCAATTTAGTACCCATATGATAATTTATGGAATAGAAGGAGGTGGAATCCTTCAAGTAGTTCTGGTGGATTTAAATAAAAGTTGTTTTCTTTTTAAATATTTATGTTTACAGAGAGGGAAAGACGTATTTCTTGTAGGACCCAGATAAGGAAGATGCATATTTTTAAATAAAAATATTCCCGCAGTAATCGTGCTTCACGTAGGTCGTTTTGCATAAAAGGATGCCCATAGGGATAAAAAAAAAGACAAAGGCAGAGTTTAGAATTCAACACGAAGAAATAATCAACAATAAAATACAGGGCTGAGTGAAAACCAGTGTGGGTCGAGACATGTATATATTTTTTTTCACTCAAACATAAAGAAATACGATCACTCGTCTTTGTATAGATGAGGGTATTTAGTCTGGTCATTCTATGCTATGTAGTTAGGGATCAACCAGCTACAGAAAACCAGTCTTTTATCTCATTAGCCATCGCTTCTATAACACCGTGGATTTAAAAAAAAAACAATATATATGTATTTCCTACGGACAGTATTCCATTCTCTGTAATAAATTTAATTAAGACTTTGGAAAACTTAATCAACATCATTCGATCTATATTCAATATAATAATATACTTCAAATCATTCAAATCTACAGAAAGGAAATCTACTAGTCCTTATCTTTTGCTTGCATAATTTAACTTAACTAGAATTGTAAAAAAAATTACTATCAATGTTGATTAACACAGGATAACATTATAAAAGAAACATGAATGAGGGAATTTTACTTACCTTAGTAACTAGCATGGAGCGACTGAAAGCTTGACTCAATGTTCCTCCCATCCATTGATCTATGTCAATGGCTTTCCCACCGAGAGATCACCCCCGAACTGGGCACGAATCCACTAGGGTATCAGGGTAATGCACTCTTTTCTTTTAGTCGATTTCATTTATCTTTCCTCTCCTCCTTTTCCTTCCAAGATGAAGGAAAAGAAGAAGAAACCGACCCCTTATTTTTATAGTCGAATTTAGGTTTGGGCTACCCAACAAGTTCTTGTTCGAACTTGACTTAATTAAATTTTAGTTAATATTTCCTCCTTGAATTACTCAGTCAACTTTTAGTTAATCAGTTAAATGATATTTAATTGATTGTAATTAATTTACTTTACATAATTATCTCATCTAAAGATAATTAGATATCCTTTAAATTAGCTAACCTTAACTTAGTTAGCTAATATTCAACTGATTGAAATTCATAGTTAATATTTATTTAATTACCCATGCATACCTAAGAATTAGCTACTAGTTAACCTTTTCTTCTATTGTAGGTAAGCTTGTATAGCTTTAAAAGTATTTTCTTTTAATCAAGGACAACTTGTCCTTCTTTAATCTTGTTCACTTTATTTATTTTATTTGCAATAATCATTTAAATATTTATCAATAATTACCAAGATGTTTTCTTAGTAATAATAAATAATTTTATCTTTATTATTAATTTATAATTTATGAAATATTAATCATTTTCTGCTTAGGAACTTTAACCAAATCTTTTGTCAAGGCTTAGATACCAATGTTGTTTGGGTCAACTTCTTATTTTTAGTTAATGGTACTTAGTATAGATTAGTCTCATGCTAATATTTAGATCCTAGGGACTCGTTACTTCCTTGCGGAGACTAGAGGTTTCTTCGATGTCCTTATTTAGCACTAATTATTAACACACTTATAAACTTAATTGTTTTCTTATTGAATGTTATAGTTCTCTTTAAGTGCTTACGGCACTAGGATGACTACTGTCATAAAAAATCAAGGCTATCAAGCCATTCACCCTCTTCCCCTAGTGGATTCCATGCCCCAATTGTTTCGTTGCATTAAGCTTTCAGTATCCTATGTCTACAAATTCACTTAACACTTGGAAAAACATAATCATACTTACAAATGTTTACCTGTGGAGCTCTTGCCATGAGCTCCTTGCCATTGGTGGGTACACAGTTTGTACTTTTTGTTGCAAAAACCCTAAGGGAGAAAGCGGGATATTATATATTCACGATGTGTTCACTTTTTTCGCGCTGATCCTCCTTCAGAATTGTTTCAAAGTATTGAACCGGTTCTGATTCCATTTCCTCCCGTGTCTCTATGTACTGACCATCTTCTTTTTTAAGCCGCATTAGTTTTACCCTTTGGCGATTCTGGATGATCGAGTTGTGGAAGAATTTAGTGTTTCGTTCTCCTTCCTGCAACCATTTGTTCTTGGATTCTTTTTTCCAGTAAATTTCTTCCTGGCGCTCTCTAGCATTAAGTTGATCAAAAGTAACTTGCTCTCTATGTTTTAGGTCTTCATTGTACCCTGAGTTCATGCCTTCCCATTGGATTTCTTCCAGTTGATCATTAAGAAGCTTCTTATCTTGGAATATGTTTCCAAATTCCTCTTTATTCCAAGAACAGATCTTGGTTTTAAAATTTTTAAATTTTTGTTGGAATTGATACATCAATGTACCTTGGATGGGGTCCATATCTTCCCACCATTGTTTTAAAAGATCTTTGAGGTTTCTGTGCTCAAGCCATAATTGCTTGAAACGGAAAGGGTGTCTGATTGTGGGGCCCCCATCATCCCAAATTGGACAAACTGGCCAATGATCAGATCCAGCATAGGGGAGGACCATAGCATTGACTTCTTGGCCTCCGCTAATCATTTCTCCCGAGAGAATGAATCTATCCAATCGAGAGGTCACATGATGCTCACCACCTCTATGGTTATTCCATGTGAACCACTCGTTCCCTGTTTCTATGTCAACCATCCTTTTCTCCTCTATAAACTCTCTGAAGGAGAGGTTGGGTGTTTCGATATTTCTCCTTCCCCCCTTCTTCTCCTCCAGGGAGGTGATCATGTTCAAATCTCTGCCTAGGATCCATAGCTTTTCTCTGCACTCTTATGCGTCCTTGTCCAAGTAGGATAAGAAAGTCTGTTTCTGAGCCATTATACTTGGGCCATACACATTGGTAAGAATCCCCTTTACCTCGGAATTGCATAACTTGAAGTCTGCACTAATGGAGAATCTTGATGCTCTGAAGTTGCTGAGATGTAACTCTTCTAGTTTCCAAAGTATAGCAATACCACCACCAGCCCCTCTCGCATCAATAGCTATCCCTTTACTTCCCTGCCACAATTTCCTACCAATCTCCTGCATAATGTCTGAACTGCACTTGGTTTCTTGAATGAAGAGTACAATTGGTTTTTCCCGTCTCAACTTGTTTTTAAGTGTCTTCACTTTCCTTGGGTTACTAACCCCCCATATGTTCCGGGTTATTATCTTCATTTAAAAGTTTCTCATGAATTCTGAAAAGGCCGCTTTTATCGTAGGATATTGGCCTAATTTGATCAGTCGGGTTCCAACCTCTGCTATTCTCTGGCTATTTGTATTTCTATACTATCCAAAGCTATTAATAAACAAAAACCTTTTCTACTATCTATGTAAATATCTTTAAGTTTTTGTGCTCAATCCATAATTGCTCAAAACAGAAAGGGTGTCTGATTGTGGGGCCCCCATCATCCCAAATCAGACAAACTGGCCAATGATCAGAGCCAACAGAGGGGAGGACCATAGCATTCACTTCCTGGCCTCCGCTAATCATTTCCCCTGAGATAATGAATTTGCCCAATCGAGAGGCCACATGATGGTCGCCACCTCTACGGTTATTCCACGTGAACCAGTCGCTCACTGTTTCTATGTCAACCAACCTTTTCTCCTGTATAAACTCTCTGAAGGAGATGTTGGATGTTTCCATAGTTCTCCTTCCCCCCTTCTTCTCCTCCATGGAGGTGATTATGTTGAAATATCCTTCCCCCTTCTTGTGCTTCCTTTTCCAAGTAGGATAAGAAAGTCTGTTTCTGAGCCATTATACTTGGGCCATACACATTGGTAAGAATCCCCTTTACCTATGAATTGCATAAATGGAGTCTGCACTAATGGAGAATCTTGATGCTCTAAAGTTGCTGAGATGTAACTCTTCTAGTTTCCAAAGTATAACAATACCACTCGCAGCCCCTCTTACATCAATAGCTATCCCTTTACTTAGCCGCCACAATTTCCTACCATTCTCCTGCATACTGTTTGAACTGCACTTGGTTTCTTGAAGGAAGAGTACAATTGGTTTTTCCTGTCTCAACTTGTTTTTAAGTGTCTTCACTTTCCTTGGGTTATTAACCCCCCGTATGTTACAGGTTATTATCTTCATTTAAAGTTTCTATTGAATTCTGAAAAGGCCACTTTTATTGTAGGATATTGGCCCGATTCGATCAGTCGGGTTCCAACCTCTGCTGATCTCTATCTATTTGTCTTTCTCCCTCGCTTCTCTCCCTCCTCTCGTAGTTTTCATTTTCTCCCCTTAGATGGATCACACTCTATGCCTAGATGAGGGGAGGCCTTAGTATTATGGATGGCTTGTTAGAGAAGTTCTAATTGTCTTTTGGAGACATACCCTTGAGCTTTCTTACTACATTCTTTTTCAATCTCATCAAGATCCAGGTCTCCTAAGTCCATATCTTCCATTTCCTCTGGGAATTCTTCATCCATGTCGTCTGCTAAGCCTTCTACCCGCATTTTCTCGGGGCTGGGATTATATTTACTCCCTTCCTTGATATGAGTGTTATTTTTATCCTTGTTGAGTTCTTCTATCTCATTCTCCATGCTACTCAAGGTTTCAAACCTGTTCTCAAACTGTTTATTTTTTTCTGGGAT
This sequence comes from Larix kaempferi, assembly GCA_027924585.1. Classification (NCBI taxonomy): domain Eukaryota; kingdom Viridiplantae; phylum Streptophyta; class Pinopsida; order Pinales; family Pinaceae; genus Larix; species Larix kaempferi. Next base: position 35,887,751 of record BSBM01000047.1, on the reverse strand, counting down.
CTTCTTTGGTTGGTTTTTATGATTCGTCCTTTTACCTTGTCTTTTTCAAGTCTGAGCTGGAGTGAAACCTTGGCTATCCTTTTCAACTTCCTTCATCTCCTGAGTTGGATTAGCTTTAGGGTGAAGAGTTGGACAATCTCTGTTTAGATGACCATACTGGTGAAATTTCCTACATCGGAATGGGAGTTGTTCATAATCTAGAGATTGAACCCAATCCTCATCATCCCAAGCTAAATTGATTGCTTCCAGGAGTTATTGTGATAGGTTCATATAGACACAGATCCTAGCATAGGTAGTATACATTTTCATTTTTGTTTGATATGATACTTTCAAAAACTTTTTGAGGGTATTTCCAATGGCCTCCAGAATTTTTGGTTCCTAGTATTCACAAGGGAGAGAATAGAGCCTGATCCAGACTGGAGCTATACTCATGTCCTCTGTCTCAGAGTTGAACCTTTCTTTCCATGTCCGAAGGAATAGACTTACCGAGTAAAAAAATAGCCCCCCCCCCCGTCAAAACCCTATCTTTGTCTTCCTGGTTGAAAAAAATAATGGTGAAGAAGCCTTTTGCTCCCACCTGCAGATCATAGTGTCCTTTAGGGTTCCGAGAAACCTTGATCCATCTAATCAGATCCTTCTCCTTTTGCCATATACCAATGAGGGATTTTTCCTTCCATTGTTCCACTCATTCTCGCTGCTTCTCAGAATTGATCTGCAATGAGGGGTTTTCTGCAAATCAGGGAATACAACCACCTCTTGTTTTTTTCCTTTCCATCTCTTGCTTCTTCTCTCCCGCTGTTTCATGATCTGGTAGGTTTGCTGTATAGTTCTAGGTAACATCACGCAGGATCTGGGTGTGGGAGGGGGATCCTCCCCCTCCAATCGACGCCATACCCGATCAAAACCCCACCCATTTTCCCCGATACGCCTCACGGCAGGGATGAAAGCTGTTGTCCTAGCCTCCTTCCTGCAGCTCTGCGCACCTAACCAAAACTAGGGTTTCAACACCAACTCAACCTTCGTGCATCCGCTCCCGATAAAGGACAATGTACTCATCCAACATATATAAGTTCATTACCCAAGAATAAACCACCAATAAAATCATTCCAAATATCGTTATGTCTTACCACTTACATTTTAATGTCTTTTTTCCTTTCCTTTCCTTTTTTCATTTTTTAATATCATTATTAGTGATTTCAACTAGTGGAAGAGAGAAAAACAAGCTTTTCTAAAGAATAAAAAAAATTTCTTTGGAAATTGAGTTATTTTCATTTTTACAATTATACTTCAAATATAATTTAACTAATCATAAATTTATTTTAAATTCTTTCAAAATTGAATTATTTTCATTTTTACAGTTGTACTTCAAATATAATTAGCTAATCATAAATTCATTTTAAATCATAAATAATATTAATTATTCTTTCATGTTCATGGTGACTTTCAAACCTAACTATAGGGTGCAAAGATTTATTTTAAACCAAATTTATTAACTAAAAAATGATCAAATTTCCAAGGAATATTTTTTTTATCATTTATATCCATGTAATGTATTAATTTTTTCATTTAAACATATTCAAAGATTAAATTTTTTAAAAATATAAAAAGTTAAGTTAATTTTTCTATACTTCAACAAATTTTCTCCATATGGACACTCAAGATGGATCTATGCATTCCTTAGATATATAACTTTTTAAATAATTTAAAATTGAGGATTGCTTCTTCACATCTTACCCATACTCTTAGCAACTATAAAAACTGGTAATATAAATAAATTGAAATTTCAAATTTAAGCTTTACCTTCTAGAATCTCTATTACGTCATAAAACAATTATACCCTAGACTAAATTTAACCTTTGAAAATTTCCATGTTTTAAATATCTATTAAATGAAAAATCAATATAAAACTAAGTCACATTTTCTGCTAAAAAATAACAAAGGTGTAAGAGGGTTTAGTGAAAACTCTAGAATGGAGGATGGAGTGGGAATTTTTCTCTCTCACATACTCCAACCATCATTGGTGCACGCACCTTGCTAGAAATATGTCGTGGCAGTTAACTATTGCCATAGGAATTTTTGATCTCTTTGAATCTATCTATGAACTAGAAAATGTTTATTTTGTACAACAAACATACAAAGTTGAGGATGATTAATAAATGAGATGGGATGTTATAAAATAAAATTTGGTAATGGTGGTTGGTGATGGAATACAATTACTTCAAACTAAAAAAATAAATGTAAAAAAGTTGTTAATTAAGAAATATTATTCATTTATGTTTATTTAGCAGAAATATATTATTCATGTATATTCAAATTCAAATATAATTTTATATAGTTATTTTTAAATTTTCCATTTAAATATAATAAAATTATAAAATTCAAAATATTAAGATTATATATTTTAAATAACTATATTTAAATGGAAAAATACTAATCCTAACTAATATTTAAATATATTTTCTTCAATAAGAATTCTCAAATTCTCTACCCATTCTTATCTAACTTACAAGATTTGTAGTTCAATTCTTATCTAACTTACAAGATTTGTAGTTCAATTCTTATCTAACTTACAAGCTTTGTAGTTTTGCTAAATATTAATTATTTAATTCAATTAAAAATATTATTAAGATATTAAAAAATGATTAATATTTTGTTTTAAAATATATAATATTTTTTTAAATAATGATTGATATTGGAATGAAGCTATTTGCAATATCAATGTATTTTTAATTTTGTGAGGTTATATCCATTTCATATAATAAAATTATAAATAATTATTATGTATTAAAATTGCATGAATTAAATATTTTAAAATACATATATTTTATAAATTTGAGTTTTCAAATTTTAAGTAGTTTTGAAAGTGGTTTTAATTAAATAAATAATTGAATTTCACTCAAAGTATATTGTTAAATTTTATAAGATTAGTTTTTAACTTGTGTCTAGTGAATATCAATAGGTCATAAGTTAAATGCCACAAAGAAGTTATCTACTTCTTATTCTTCATGTTGAGTAGTAATTACCCGTTATTTACTAGAAAGTGTTTGTTATCCATGCATCAATTACTAGTTATCCATACATGAGTTGTTATTTTTATACTTTACGTGGATATGCATTTAGATATTATCTAGGATTTTGGGCTTTCTTGAGCATATCAACAAGAATAGTGATTAGAAAAAGAAGTAACAATAATGACAAAAATTCAAGCAAATTTTTTTTGTTTTATGTTTATATTAATTAGCTTAATATTTATGCTATACTTTACAAAGATAATTATAACAATTTGTAATTAGTTTAATGTTTAATCTTTATTTAACATCCATCCATCTCTATAAAACTAAGTAGCTAACTAGACTTATAACATTCGCCCACTAATTGACTTGTATGTCAAATCAATGTTGTGGATTGTGGAAAGGGCAACCCCGTGAAAACCTATTGAAGGCGTGTGGAGTCAGTGTTGTGGAAAGGGCAACCCCGTGAAAACCTATTGAAGGCGTGAGAAGTGCAAAGCTTAAAAGCCTCGTTGTGACAGTCACCCTAATAAAATCAAATCACCTTAATCAATCAAATCAAACCCTAATAAAATCAAATTAATCAATCAAATCAAATCAAACCAAGGGTGATTCGTCAAACTTGGCGCATACCTATGATCTACTGTCACAGATTAAAACAATTGTCCAACTGTGAGTTTGTGAAAGCTCTGCTCACCATTTGGATTTCGTAATGATCACGTTAACGTCCTTAGCGAGTAATTTCTTGAAGTACCACGTTCTTCGCTGTAATTAATTTAATGATATGTCAAATAAAACGTAGTGTTCCTTTACAATATATGCTGGGAGATATACATCATTTGATTTGAGCATCTTTGATTCAACGGTGTAAATTCCAGCGTATATTAATCATTCTCATAAGAATTAGAATCCATTGATTATATATCCTTAAAAAACTTAATGCTTTAATTTACCCATTGTAGATATATCGTTAAGGGTATTTCAATTATTGTCTGTCCGTTATGTTAATTGGAAATCCATTCCTCGATGCTTAATCTTATTGTATTTGGTATGGAATTATTCTTATTTTATTTGATATGGAATGGAAGGACTTTCGTTTGATATCTTGTTAGCAGTAGGATTTGAAGGGTCGATAATATATATATATGTGTGTGGAAGGATCATCCAGAGAGACGTACTAACAATTTTAATTTGAAGGGAATCACCGTATATCGCCCCCAAAACCCTACACTGAATCTGCGTTTGATAAAATCAATGACTCAAAGATATGACATCGTGGGAAATGAATTGACATCTATGTTGACAATGGGCACAATTCGCAGAGGTGAAAGCAACTCAATTTCAAACGAACCTTAAATAGCAGATTTAATAATAAATTTTAAATAGCAGATGTTCCTTATTTATACAATATTATATAAAGAAGAGATTGAGAGAATATCTCAATTATCTAATAAGCAAACTAACAACTTCCTAATTGATAAGATAAACTATTACACATATAGTCTTATTTTATATTTAAATATGCAACATCTCCACGACGATTTACTTTCAACTTCACTTGGTAGGACCCTTATCACCTTGTGGGTGGATTGATTAAAAAATGACCGTCAATGATTTAAAACATTCAAGTGGCTTCCATCCTTTCTTAAGCTCATCAACCATTGCACATCGCTATCTTCTTTTTCTTAAATTATTACCACGTTATAACATAGTTTAAATTTACATACAAATTCATTATGTGATAAAATAACTCATGAAATGACCAATGCAACAAAAACCAGCGCTGCGAGTCTTGTATTACAAAAAAAATTGAAATAAAAATATAAGAATTAAGAAAGACTATTTACATTAACAACATACCAATTTTCCCAATGCTAATAGTAGCTGCAAGAGAGTTCACCCTTACTTGAAGTGGTGTTTCTTCATCATTAACTTCACTAAGTGTTGCTATAGCATATTTCCCCACTCTATTGTCATTCCAACTACTTGCTATGACCAACATATTTCCAATTCTATAGAGAGTATCGATTAATATAAGCTTTTATTCAGGATATTATGAATATAAAAAATTAATATACACTTTCTTTTTTTAATTCTCTTTTTGTTCTCCACTCCACATCTATAAAGAGATTTCAGCCTTTAAAGTTTGAAAGGATTAAGCTAGGATAGATTGAGGAAGAACTATAGCAACACAAAATGGTAGTTATGCTATTGAATTTCATGTCATATTGTAGGAGTTCATACTATGCTAAAAGGAGGGAACTAATTTCTCAACATCAACAATAAACCACTTGAACTATTAAAGGCAATTCACTTTATTAGATTTATATTCTCTCACAACACAATCTCAGAACTAGATTTCTACAAGAACGTACAACGATGGTTCTACAACACATTTGTTATTAACCAAATGTCGGATGACAAGTTGGACAAGTTTAAGGGTGATGTCAAAGCTAGAAACAAGATGTCATAGCTAGAAACATAATTGTGGGATCTTGGTTCAACGATTCCTTCAAGTATTAGCTTGGATAGGTTAGTCTTCACTTATTTTAATTTATTAGTTTATAAATACCAAAGTTCATTTCTAGTTTTCCATCAAGAGTGTCAATTTTTAAAACAAAAAAGGCATCATGGTCACAACAAAGTTTAGGGAGATTTGTTCTATAATTGATTTTAGTTTATGTTGTAACATTCCAATTTAGGACTAGTTGAACTTGCTCTTGTCCATGCAAAGGGCATTTGCATATCTTCTTGTTTTTGTGTGATTTGAGTAATATTTGTTGGTCGATTAAGATTCAACCCCATATGTGTCATCATCCCTTTCAATTATCCAGAATTATCCTTCCATGAGTTATGGATTGGATTGGAAGGAAGAGAAGAGGCAATTTCAAATTTCAGTGTTCTATATTATAAGATGTTGATTTACTGAAGGAGTTACATTCTTGTATACACATAGGACATGGAATTTCAATGCCATTAAAGAATGGAATTGGTCCCTTCAATGGGGCCAAAGGGATAGATGTCCCATACCCCTTGATGTGTTTATATACTTGGAACCTCTTCCTATGAACTGCACAACCCTAATGATATATATATATATATATATATATATATATATTATAAAATTATAATGAAATAAAAATTATAATAAATTTATATGTAAAAGCTATATTTTATGATTAAATAAAGATAGAATATAGATTTAACTGAAAATATATTTTTATTCCAATGAAATTAATTGATATGATAAAATTGATGTAATTTTACATTATTTTGTCAAAATAATAATACTATTGTTACAACATAACTAATTATTTTAATAATAATTTATGTTATAGAAATGTGATATCCTTGAAACACATTTGTTTGGAATCTAAAAAGCAATCAAGGTTATCAACACCATAAAAATCAAAGTAGCTTTTAATAACTATTCAAAGATAGTAGATTGTTTGTTGTCCTTCCAAATGACAAGAGTTAAAAATCAATGATTAAAGTAAAATGTTCAAAGTAATTTGTTGCATGACTCTTCGTGTCTTTCAATGTCTCCTTAAATTCTATTCCCTTGTCAATTTTATTTTTATTACATCAGTCTATTTCTACATTGTAATTTGCAAAATCTCGAAGACAAATGCAATGTTTTGAGCCTTTCAACACCATAAATCTTAAACCATAAGAAATTCTTATGGGATTCCAAGAAGAAGGAAAGGAACCGGATGGACTTGTTATATGACATTGTGAGAAGTTTCACGAAGAAATTGATAGTGTATGCACTGAAACGAGCTTAAATATGCATGCATTTCATGAAAAAAATTACAGTATGAAAACAACGGAATTAATATGTATCCTTGCACATCTGTTTATCAGAATATATGTATTTAAATAATTAATAATGTGTTATCACTGCTCAACGGAGCTCTTGCAACCCTAATACAAGGCTAATTTCATATTATGCTCAGTCGGCCATGGCATGTAGCCATTGTTTTCGAAATTTCTTATCATTTCGTACTATAAATTGAAATGCAAGCTGCATGAATAACCACTTAACTGTCTTCAAAGAATTCCTAAACAGGAATAATGCATGTAACTCTGGACGAACATTATAATTCATGCCTAATCTTTCAGAAAATTTAAAGATTGACAGAAGAAAAAATAAATTCTTTTCTGCCGAGATGGAAGAAGAAACTCTATATGTGGTGTTTCGAAGAATTAACTTGACATTAATGATAATTGTGTTGAGAGGCGCTCTATAGCCCAGTATGGGGAGATCTTGTAACGTGATGTAACTTTATAACGTTAATAACATGTTGGCCAAAAATAATAGTGATAGCGAATATTATGGGAGAGATCTTGTAACGTGATGTAATATTAGTAACATTTGTAACATTAAAGTAAAAAGAAGTAAAGTAATTGTGATAGTGAATATTATGGGAGAGATCTTGTAACGTGATGTAACATTAGTAACATTTGTAACATTAAAGTAAAAAGAAGTAAAGTAATTATGATAGTGAATATTATGGGAGAGATCTTGTAACGTGATGTAGCATTAGTAACATTTGTAACATTAAAGTAAAAAGAAGTAATGTAATAGTGATAGTGAATATTATGGGAGAGATCTTGTAACATGATGTAACATTAATAATGTTTGTAGCATTAAAATAAAAAAAAGTAAAGTAAAGTAAAAAGAAGTAAAGTTTAAAGTAAAGTAAGTATGGGGGAGATGTTATAACGTTTGTGATGTAATGTTTGTTACTAACAAAATAATTAAAAAAATTTATATGGCCTCGTAAAATAAAAAATTATGGAAAGTATTTTAAAAAAAATCCATGTTGGTTTATAAATTAAAATATTATGAAAAGTAATTAAAAAATAGATGTTCGTTTATAAAATAAAAACTTAAAATTTAAACCTAGATCTATCAATCAAGAGAGATCAAATTTCTTGAGTTTAAATTTAAAAAAAGAAATACACCTCAAGAAATTGGATCCCTTTCGATGCTTGATAGATACGGGTTTAAGATGGATCTATACTAGTAATATTGAACAATGGAGCAATGCTCCTCTCGCAATCATCATAAATAAATAAAAATAACCATGCTGAAGAGCTTGTTGAATATTGTAACTTCTAAGAATATTATATTTGTATATTATTTATTCCGGAGATGTTCCATATTTCTGATGTGATTATACTATGAATCCGGAGATGTTTATTCCTCCGAATTGGTTGTGGTAACTAGGGTTATTAGACCCACCATGTGGGGGTCGGCCCAGTCAGTTATAATAGGGTATTTAACCTAATGGTTAAATACGAGCCTACATGTACTTGTGTAAAATACATGTCAATGTAGTGTATAAATAGAGGAGGTATGTTCCTCATTTGACACACACACTTGAGAGAGGCGCACTTGTGGAGGAGAGGTATTCTATGGTGGAGAAGGAGATCATGTATTTGGTTTGCATCTTTGTATATTGCTGGTCATCTATATTGAGGAAGCTTTACTGGGTTTTCTACCCCATGAGGGTTTCCCGGGATAAATCTGTGTTTCTTGTGTTTATGCTATGCTTGTTGTTTCTTCAGTGATCCTGTATATGCTATTATTGTGAAATGGAATGTAATGCTGCTATTTTCTATCTTAGCATATTAAATTTTAACATGGTATCAGAGCTAACCTGAAGGAAGACAAGGTATGGCACTTACGACACTTGCTTTACTTACGACAATTTGAAGGTTAGGGTTTTACATAGCAAAAACCAGTCATCGTGGAACTTTCGCTATAAATCCATTTATGCGAAGGTTCAGGGTCTGAAAAGTTTACAAGTCGAAGATAACATTCCCAGGTACCTTGTGTCCGAAGGGCACCCTCAGATTCGTTATACTTTATAAGTTATGATCAGTACAAGTTAGGGTTTCTGCCTCTTCCAGATCTCAGTCAAAATCAGGTCACTTTGGAAAAAAGGTCATAACTTGGGCTAGGAAGCTCCAAATGAAATTTCGTAAAAAGTGACAAGTAGTACACAGACTGCACTATCTCAAGAAATGTTTTCAGAGGCCGAAGGTGAACTAGTGACATGTGGCACACCGTACAAGTTCGCTCTCTTGTTTTATCCCATAAACAGGTCACGTTTCGACACTTGGCATAACTCTCTCGAAGAGAGTCCAATTGAGGTCAGACCTGTCAAGATGGAAAGATAACAGGGCGAGCTATCTCAGGAAAATTGTTCAAAGGCCGAAGTTCAAACAGTGACACGTGGCACGCTGTAGAAGTTCGCTCTCCTGTTTTATCCCATAAACAGGTCACGTTGCGACACTTGGCATAACTCTCTCTCAGAAAATCCAATTGAGGTCAAACCTGTCAGGATGGAAAGATGACAGGTCAGGCTACTACACAAAAATTTTTCAGACCCTGTGGAAAATAAATTTCAGAGTTATAGCAGAAACAATCAGGTGTATATTTCTGTCAAAACAGAATTATTTTTGGAGAACCTTTATTCATGGCTTCCGGAATTTAGGGTTTCGGAGAAAGTTAGAATTTTTGGAATCGGAGTCCACAGCTGAATGATACTCAGGAAAATTGAAATTTAGAGACCAAGATCGAATTTTTGGTTGGGTAGAAGACCGGGCTTCATCAAACCCTAGTTCGGGTTCTTGTCCAGAAGATCCAGAAGTTTCAAAGGCAATTTTGAGGGGTCAAATTTTGGAGATTTCAAAAATGAAGAGTGCTAGGTTGATCAGCTCAGCAAGACACATTCTTCCATCCATTCAAAAGTGTGAAAGTCAAAGATTGAATTTTTAGGGTTTCTCTAGCAAACCCTAATCAAGCTCCAGATCAAGTTTCAGGGGGAGTTGAGGCTAAGGCCTTACATAAGAAGACTACAAAAGGTCTCGACGGGTATGACTTAAGGAGGTTCAGGTATGCCTTGAAATCTTATTCTTGATTAAGTTCATAATGTGTTTGTCTTCATGTTATTTATTAGTACAATCTTGATTAATTGTCTTATCACCCTAGTAACAATATGAATGCATGTGAATTCATTGATTAGGGCTATATGATTGTACTTATGCATTATGGTGTTGTGTAAGGTTGATGTTGTCTGCTAACACGACATAGGTACATCACAAAAGACAAATCAAGTTCCATGACCATGACAACATGAAGACAAAGACTCACGAGGTATGTATGACTTTGTTATGTTATGTTTAACCTACGAGACATGCAAGTTCTAGCTCAGGATCTCTAAATCATTGAAGAGATTATTTAGGTATGTTGTACATAACTAAGCAGGTATACTAATCCAGGTATGTTTTCCTATGTCATGTTAGAATCTTACCTTGTGTAAGTATACTTGGTGTGATTGGTTAGTAATCAAGGGTTTATGCATACTAGATCAAACAAGAATATGCATGAGTAAAAGAAGACTTCCTTGAAACCCTGAATACTAATGATCATGACTGTACATATTCAAGATTATTTAGAATTAGAATGTTTTGATAATATTGAGAATATACTAATGAATGTATGTTTGTGTATGAGATCATGAGGATGACACTAGTGTACACTTGAGCATGCACAGTGGTACAAAATGAATAGAAGTTCAGAAGACATACAGAAGATCAAGCGGGAGACAACCACACAAACATAAAAGATAAGTATTTGAGTTGTTATTAGAAATAGTAAATGATATTGCTTGTATGCATATTTGTATTCCTAGGATATATCATGCTGAGTGTAAACATTCATAAAGCATTGAACAGTATACTACTAATATGCATATGATTGGTAAATTGGACAAACATTCCACTGTTGCTTGTCTAGAATGAAACCTTTTTGCTGACATACTGAGAGCTGTGCACACTCTCGATAGTATGTTCTGGTAGAGATGGAAGGCATCTAGATAGCCACTGTATGCATACAGGATATGGGAAAGTGTTGTGCCAAAGTATTGGTCAAAATAGTTGCATAACTATGTAAATGATATCTGTATGCATAATAGGTTATCATGTCAATATGATTTGATGATTATGAAGTATTATTAATCATGTACTTAATTTTGATTTGTAGGAAAGATCATGATGAATGATGAACTCTGAACAAGCGATGGATGTTCAACAAAAGATTTACAAATCAAACACACTAAGAAAGCTTGTGGTTAAGAGATTCTCTTAGAAAGAGGAAGAGAATCATGATGAGATGTTTTGCTCCAAGGGACTAGATAAGACCATTCTCTTAATAATGTAATCAGGTTCTGTATGGGTTCCCAAGATCGGTAGTCAATTGATGAGCTTAATGATCATCATGGGTGATGTGGATCTCAACCTTTTCTACAAGGTTGAATATGGGTTCTATACACATATGACATGGGCGCAAGAAGGAACTCACCACAGAGTTTGAATGATTTTGAGGCTCATATTAGTAGACCCATCTAACGAGAAATAGCACAGATAGATATGCAGAAGATCACTCAATGCTGAGTGTGAATAATGGACAAATGACAGCTTCATGACAAAGCTTGGGCTTTACCATAAATAAAACTGTTCCTAACCTTTACCTTAAGGTTGTGGATGATGAACCTATCATACCATTATTGTATGATGATGATCTCTTTCTGACAAGGAATGAGAAACAGGTCATGAAAATGGCTGCATAAATGAAAATGAAAGATCTCGGATTAATGCACTACTTCTTAGGTCTAGAAGTATGGCAAGATCCAAAAGGAATCTTTTAAATCAAGGTAAGTATGCTGTGAAGTTTCTAAAAAGATTTGATATGTTGGAGTATAAAGCCATGGCCACTCCCATGGACTCCAACTTGAAGTTGTTATTTAATGACTCATCTTATTTAGTGGACCTAACCCTATATAGACAAATCATTGGGTCATTGATGTATTTAACAAATTTTAGGCTAGATATATGCTTTGCTGTAAATACCCTAAGTCAGTATCTAGTAGAACCTAGAAAGGTTCACTTAATAGCTACAAAGCATGTAGTGAGGCACCTAAAAGGTACATTAGATTTTTGGTCTATATTATCTTGGAGGTCATGAACTCCATTTACATGGTTACTCAGATTCTGATTGGGCAGGAAGTGTCTCAGACAGAAAGAGTACATCAGGTGGATGTTATAGTCTTGAATCTGCCATGATCTCATGGTTCAGCAAGAAACTTTCTAGTGTGGCTCTCAGTACTGCTGAAGTAGAATATATGGCTGTCTGCTCTGCCAGCTGTGAAGCAGTATGGCTTCAGAAGCTTTTATATGGAGTGTTTGACTTAGAAATGGATCCCACTGTGATTATGTGTGATATTCAAAGCTGCATTAAGATGTTTGAATATCCTGTGTTCCACGATAAGTCAAAACACATTGAGATCCGATACTTCTATATACGAGATATGGTGCAGAGGGGAGCTATCAAGCTCGAGTATATAAGCATTGAGGATCAGATTGCCGATATCCTAACTAAACCTTTGTCTCGAGTAAAGTTTGAATACTTCCGAGACAAGCTTGGTATAGTCCAGAAGGACCCTCCTCGAAAGGGGGAGTAGTATAGTATCTGATAACAAGTCTGTCCCTTAATTTTTGTTGCACTTAGTTACTTAGAATTATTTAGATTTAGAACTCTTCTATCTTTTACTTTTGATGTTAGATGTATTAGTGAGGATACATGCTAGATGTATACATGTTTTTGATGTGATGTATACATGTTTTGATGTTAGATGTATTAGTGAGAATACATGCTAGATGTATACATGTTTTTGATGTGATGTATACATGTTTTGATGTTAGATGTATTAGTGAGAATACATGCTAGACGTATACATGTTTTGATGTTAGATGTATTAGTGAGAATACATGCTAGATGTATACATGTTTTGATTATACATGCTAGATGTATACATGTTTTGGTGTGATGTATACATGTTTTGATGTGATACATGCTCTTGGATATTTGTACCTGTATAGATGAGAATACAGATGAGGATTGGATCATCCCTGGACTTTCAGTACTAAAGAGAGCCGTAGACGTGAGGTCTCCGAGAATGAAGTCCTTAGTGGACAGTTGAGGGGATTGGATCATCCCTGGACTTTCAGTCCTAAAGAGAGCCGTAGATGTGAGGTCTCCGAGAATGAAGTCCTTAGTGGACAGTTGAGGGGATTGGATCATCCCTGGACTTTCAGTCCTAAAGAGAGCCGTAGACGTGAGGTCTCCGAGAATGAAGTCCTTAGTGGACAGTTGAGGGGATTGGATCATCCCTGGACTTTCAGTCCTAAAGAGAGCCGTAGACGTGAGGTCTTCGAGAATGAAGTCCTTGGTGGACTTGAGGGGATTGGATCATCCCTGGACTTTCAGTCCTAAAGAGAGCCGTAGACATGAGGTCTCCGAGAATGAAGTCCTTGGTGGACTTGAGGGGATTGGATCATCCCTGGACTTTCAGTCCTAAAGAGAGCCGTAGACGTGAGGTCTCCGAGAATGAAGTCCTTGGTGGACTTGAGGGGACTGGATCATCCCTGGACTTTCAGTCCTAAAGAGAGCCGTAGACGTGAGGTCTCTGAGAATGAAGTCCTTGGTGGACTTGAGAGGATTGGATCATCCTTGAACTCAAGTTCTAAAGTGAGCCGTAGACAGGTGTCTCCGAGAATAGAGGATAGGATTGCATCATCCCTGGACCTTGGTTCAAAATGCACGTGATTGGATTAATCATCCTTAGACAGTAAATCCAGGAAGGATAGTCTTAAATGTGATTGTGATTGGATTAATCATCCTTAGACAGTAAATCCAGGAAGGATAGTCTTAAATGTGATTGTGATTGGATTAATCATCCTTAGACAGTAAATCCAGGAAGGATAGTCTTAAATGTGATTGTGGTTGGATTAATCATCCTTAGACAGTAAATCCAATAAGGATAGTCTTAAATGTGATTGTGATTGGATTAATCATCCTTAGACAGTAAATCCAGTAATTTCGAAAGGAAGGATAGTCTTAAATGTGATTGTGGTTGGACTAATCATCCTTAGACAGTAAATCTAGTAATTCCGAAAGGAAGGATAGTCTTAAATGCGATTGTGGTTGGATTAATCATCCTTAGACAGTAAATCCAGTAATTCCGAAAGGAAGGATAGTCTTAAATGCGATTGTGGTTGGATTAATCATCCTTAGACAGTAAATCTAGTAATTCCGAAAGGAAGGATAGTCTTAAATGCGATTGTGGTTGGATTAATCATCCTTAGACAGTAAATCCAGTAATTCCGAAAGGAAGGATAGTCTTAAATGCGATTGTGGTTGGATTAATCATCCTTAGACAGTAAATCCAGTAATTCCGAAAGGAAGGATAGTCTTAAATATGATTGTGGTTGGACTAATCATCCTTAGACAGTAAATCCAGTAATTTTGAAAGGAAGGATAGTCTTAAATATGATTGTGATGAGATTGATCTAGTAATTCTGAAAGGAAGGATCATGTGTATAGATGACGATGCTGCTGATCATGTGATGACGATGCTGCTGATCGTGTGATGACGATGCTACTGATCGTGATATGACGATGCTGATGATCGTGTGATGACGATGCTACTGATCGTGTGATGATGATGCTGGTGATCATGTGATGACGATGCTGCTGATCGTGATATGACGATGCTGATGATCGTGAGATGACGATGCTGATGATCGTGTGATGACGATGCTGATGATCGTGTGATGATGATGCTGATGATCATGAGATGACGATGCTGATGATCATGTGATGACAATGCTGATGATCATATGATGACGATGATGCTGATCGTGATGGTCTAGATGACGATGTTGATGATCGTGGGGATCCAAACGTTGATGTTGCTATAGTTGTTCGAGTACTGCAGAAGATAAAGACTCGGTACTGAAGATGTTGATGTTCCAGTAACTGGTTGAGTTACTGATGATGTTAAGAAAGCTTCCAATGATTTATAGATGTATCATGTATGATGTATGACTCGTTGCTCCTGCAGATGTTGTTATAATATCCTTCTCGTTAAGGGGGAGTGTTGAATATTGTAACTTCTAAGAATATTATATTTGTATATTATTTATTCCGGAGATGTTCCATATTTTCGATGTGATTATACTATGAATCCGGAGATGTTTATTCCTCCGAATTGGTTGTGGTAACTAGGGTTATTAGACCCACCATGTGGGGGTCGGCCCAGTCAGTTATAATAGGGTATTTAACCTAATGGTTAAATACGAGCCTACATGTACTTGTGTAAAATACATGTCAATGTAGTGTATAAATAGAGGAGGTATGTTCCTCATTTGACACACACACTTGAGAGAGGCGCACTTGTGGAGGAGAGGTATTCTATGGTGGAGAAGGAGATCATGTATTTGGTTTGCATCTTTGTATATTGCTAGTCATCTATATTGAGGAAGCTTTACTGGGTTTTCTACCCCATGAGGGTTTCCCAGGATAAATCTGTGTTTCTTGTGTTTATGCTATGCTTGTTGTTTCTTCAGTGATCCTGTATATGCTATTATTGTGAAATGGAATGTAATGCTGCTATTTTCTATCTTAGCATATTAAATTTTAACAGAGCTTTCAGCTCCATGAGAAAGAAAAATAAAGTATCTATACCAGCTCCATGAGAAAGAAAAATAAAGTATCTATACACCTTTATCAAAACTTGGACAATTTGCTAACGAATTATAAAGCATCTATACACCTTTATCAGAACTTGGACAATATGTTAACTAATAATTCAACAAAGAAAATTTTAAAGCCGGAGATAATGCAAAATGAAGAAACCACAGTTATAGAAACTTGGTCGAAAAGTAAGAAAAGAGCAAAAAAAAACAAAAGGAATGAACCTGGACAATATGCTAACTAATAATTCGGCAAAGAAAGTTTTAAAGCTGGAGATACTGCAAAATGAAGAAACCACAGTTACAGAAACTTGGCCGAAAATTAAGAAAAAGCAAAAAAACAAAAGGAATGAACCAAGAAAAAAACAAAAAAGGAATGGAATTAGAAAAAGTAAGAAAGCTTTCCTCATAATATCGAGCGATGCAGCGTCTAAGTTAAGATTTTTTTTTTTTTAAATTTGTCAAAATTTTTAAACTTAATTTTCATACTATGGTATTAATCAGATTTAAACAGATTTAAAGAAAATTTAAATAAAAATTAAAAATAAATAAAATAAATAAGAAAATGAAACAAAACTTTAGTTCTACTTTAAATATGTTGATATATTAAATGATCTCGCATATAAATAATGAAAAAAGACAAAAACAATAATCTCTACCTAAAGGAATGCAATGAGTAGAAAGTATACTTATTATTGTTTTTAATGAGTTCTCTTCACACACACTCTTTTTAATGAGTTCGCTTCACGCACACAAGTTGGTCTCTTCCTTGGAATATAATGTCACTTTTGTGATTTCAATTTTTTTTAACATTCATTCACCTTTGGAACATTCATTCATCACAAAATTTGCTTACAAATTTTGGTAATGTTTTCGACATCTTGTTTTTATAAAAGTGATAAAATATAGAAAACCTTGTTTTTATAAAAGTGATAAAATATAGAAAACTTATAAAAAAAATTACTAATATTGTTTGGTTAAATATGATGAAATATTATTACCATTTATATCCATTTTGTACTTTCTTTGTTTTGTAATTACAAATTTTTAATAAGAAACTTTTATTAATAATTTACATTTATATAAGGTAAAACTACAACATCTTATTTGTTTTTATTAAGTATTAAAAGTTTTAGTTTTTACTTTAATTTTAGAAACAAAAGAAAATAATAATAAGCACTCACATGAAGATGATACCCAAAATTAATGCAATGGGAGCGTGCAAGAGTTAAAAATTAACTCTGCACAGATTCTTCAATTATCAAACTACCACTAAATCATCTACATTGGCACAGAAGCACGTGCATGTGCTAGTAACGTGCACACTCAATTAGTGCATGCATGCTTCTCTATGTATTAAAAATTTGTCCGAGGCCCATTTTGGCCCCATTCCACCCCAATTTGGCCAATCGAAACATGTCCAAGGAGCTAAGAAAATGAATGCACGTGTGCCCCTCCACTTCCCAAGCCTCAAATGAGCCTCCAACGCATCATTTAAGTACGATTCAATCTATAGATTTTTTTTTTTTCAATGATTTAAAAAATACATTCTAAACATTGTAAAAAATAACCCAAACTTAAACAAAATCATTTTTTTAAATTGTAGATTGTATCTCCATCACAATGGCTGGAAATTAGGAACCAAACCCCAAAACAAACAACCTAGAGGATAACCCAAGCACACAAAACCCTGAACCTAATCCTGATGTAAACATTAACCCCGAGGAGAACCCAACCACAAAAAACCAAATTAAACAACATTTAAACCAATTACGAACCTTGGTTCAAGAGCTTAGAACCACTAGGGAACCATCGAGAATTTCCTTAGCCACATCCCTTAACAACATCATTGACTTAGTTGACAACGCTCATGGTCAATTGTTGAGAATAACTGAGTAAAGGGCCAGAATGACAGAGTACTATTCCACTCGTCTCAGGAAAGAAAAAATCAAATATTTGAACATCTAAAAATAGACTAGTTATTTTTTTCATTGGCCCCAGGACCAACTTACCCGCTGATCAACTCAAAAGGTGCCTTTGCATGGATTGGTACATCGTAAGACATATTAATGTGAAACAATAATACAACTACTCAAATTGATCTTGACTCATGCCTATATACATAAGTATAAATGGAACCACAACGGTACTAGCAACATAGTCTAACAAATTAAATAATTGTTGACACCTTGAATGCTAGGGCCAAATGAAGTTATTATAACATACAATGATACTTATGGAATTCTGTAAGCGTAACATGTTAGAATAGGCATCATTATATCCTTCATACATAGGATTATAGACTTAGATAAATGTCATTACAACGCACAATTAAAATGATTCTGAACTTAGTATTTTTGACAACTAATTATTTAATGGTCGATAAGACAATTAAATAATTAATGAAAAATTATGAAGAGATATTAATATCATATTTATGTAAACATTAAATATAAATACTGAAAACTCTTACTTTCGCGTAGCATTTAATGGCTAAAAGGCCACTTAGAAAATTTTAAATTTTTACGAATTTTTGGGGATGTTACAAATGGTGTAGTAGAACACAAGAATAGAACCATCATGAATATGGAAAGGATCATGCTGAAGGGAAGGAACTTGTCCCATGAATTTTGGGGAGAGGCAGTGGCTTGTGTCGTTCATGTGCTGAATAGATCTCCCACCCAAATTGTGAAGAACAAAGTACCACAAGAAGCATGGACAGGTTCGCCCTGTAGTGTTTCTCATCTTAGAATATTTGGTTTCACTGCTTATGCTCATGTACCTAAACATCTAAGAAAAAATCTAGATGACAAAAGTGAGAAATGCATCTTTCTTGGATACGGTGAAGACTCTAAATCTTACAAGCTATATATCCCTATATCCAAAAAGGTTATTATTAGCAGAGATGTATTGTTCAAAGAGGAAGAGTCATGGGATGGAACCATAGATAAGGTTGTGGGAGCTGCAATACCCCAACCAGAAGATGATGATGAAGAAGAGAATATCAGACAATAGGGTCCAATAGAACCATCACCAACAGTAAGTAATCCACCAAGGACGCTGAGAAATTCAGTTCGAGGTGAAGCATCAATATCAAAAGATCAATATACTCCTAGTCCACAATCAGGTAATGAATCTTACCATAGTAATAGAAAGACTAGAATATTAAAATATATTTATGATGAATTGGATTCAAATTCCAATTTTGCTTTTATTGCTAATAAACCTATGTTTTTTGAAGAGGGAGTAAAAGAAGAGCACTAGGTAAAATCTATGGATGAAGAGATAGATTCCATTGAAAGAAATGGGACATGGGATCTTGTTGACTTGCCTCAAGATAAGAAACCTATTGGTGTGAAGTGGGTCTATAAGATGAAACTCAATGAAAAAGGTGAGATTGATAGGTACAAGGAAAGGTTAGTAGCAAAAGGTTTATCGTAGCAACCAAGAATTGATTTTGGAGAAACGTTTGCACCAGTGGCCAGATTATCAGTGAGAGTAGTCTTAGCAATATCAACTCAGAACAAGTAGAAAGTGTATCAGATGGATGTCAAGTCAGCATTCTTGAAGAATAAATTTATGTGCAACAACCACAAGGGTATGAAATCAAAGAAAATGAAGAGAAATTTTACAAGTTGAAGACAACTCTATATGGGCTCAAGCAAGCTCCAAGAGCTTGGTTTAACAAACCCAATTTCCTCATTACCAATTCAGGAAAATGTTGTATAAAATTTTTCCTTCAACTTCACTCAACATCCAAGTATGTTAGTCCCATTGGTTACATAACATTATATCAACACATCTTGGTCTTGTTTACATCCTAATCACAAGGAATATGTAAAACGAATCTACTGACCCTTTATTATGTAGCTCTTCTAAGATTTATATCAATAGGAATGAATCATTGTTAACTGAAGTACACAATTATTAACACAAGGAAATATAATTAGTTTACCATAATAACAATCTCTTACACCCTAATATTTATCTATTAGGAAAGGAAGTATAAGTCCAACTCTCATTGTTCATAGAAACTAAAGCATGACCATTTCTTCATATTATCATTAGACCAATTTAAACTACTGGTTTCATTAGGTACCACTCAATAAGTTAAACATAAGGATACATCTTTTATTCACTTATGATTATTAACCCTAGCTTACCATGTACTCACCTTATAAATCCTGCTTTAACAATAAGTTCATTGTATGAAGACATAAAGATTACACTATAAAATTAAGTGTAGTGAACAACATTGTTA
The DNA here is from genome assembly GCA_027924585.1 of Larix kaempferi. Classification (NCBI taxonomy): domain Eukaryota; kingdom Viridiplantae; phylum Streptophyta; class Pinopsida; order Pinales; family Pinaceae; genus Larix; species Larix kaempferi. The sequence continues at coordinate 35,867,873 of BSBM01000047.1, read as the reverse complement.
GCATAGGTTTGATCCAATAACCAACTCCTCCTTGATGTTTGTTTCACCATACAATGTTTCAAGATATTATAACCAACACTATCCATTTAGTAATTTAAAGTGTTAATCTTTAACCTTAACAAAGGTAGCCACCTAGCCTACATCCATGTTAGTAACATGCTTAACCTTTCAAGTAATTATGAAGCAAATTCCAATTTAAACTAAGTTCTTATTCTCTGAAAGGTCAAAGTCTTTTTGCTTGATCCGAAAACTATTTCACCATAGTCCTTATTTATTACAGAGTACAAAATATGTTAGAAACCAATGTAATGTTATTATTAAACTACCATCTATTCCATTAAGTTAACCAATACTTTTAAGAGATGAAGCTCATGTCCTTTAGAATGAATTCAACAATATAGTAGTTATGCTTGTGCCACCGTAAAGTCATCCCCATCACAATTTATATCTACCATACCTCTTTCTAACACATTATTATTCCAACATGATTATTCGTAATATACAAAAACATTAGAGATTAGAATATTGAGAAATTATTACCAAGGTTACTTAATAATTCTAAATAAGTGAGATTTTAACTCATAATTAAACATAACAACTATTTTCACTCTTCACAATTAATGCAATCTTGCTTAAAGAGGCTAAACTAAATGTACTACTATCTTTCAAGATAACATCATTTTGAATAATAGAAACTTGAGATTGTTCAAAATTCTACCTAAATACTATTAAATGACAAGTTAACCATGATACATTTAATAGCCCAAGCCTGATTCTCAAAGCATGCCAGCTTCTCGTCTCTACCACGTTGCTTTTCCCTTTCTCCCGCATTTTCCAAATGGCTAGATACCTTATTTCCTTCCCTTCTAACATGTACGAAGGTCCAAGCATGGGGCCTGCTGAGCAAGGTGCGCAACTTTTCATTCTGTACTCGAGCCTCCATCCGGTCACCAAATTGGAAATCCTTTTTCCATTTTGCATCTTCTTTGCCATGTGGATTATCATTCAAGAATAGCCTTCCATGATGATGGACTCCCATCTAGCTTTGGAAACCAAATTGAGCCCATAGAGAAGGCCATCCAATTCTGTAGCGTTATTTGTATCGTTGTTGATGTAACCTAGGAATATTTTCAGGGTGTTTCCCTAATGGTTCCTCACCACACCATCGAAACCAGCAGACCCTGGGTTCCCTTTGGATTCCCCATCAAATTTCAGCTTGAAGGAGCCTTCCGGGGGAGGGGGGGGGGGGGCACAAAAGGATGGGCTAGGAACGGGTCATTGAGTTATTCTCCAAGGATCAAGGATTGTTTTTTCTGTTCCATCCACTTCCCAATCCTTATCGTTCCATTTGTATGTCCTGATTGATTCTTGGATGTGGAGTTCCACCTTAGTCCAAACATATCTAGAGGTGGATTTCTTATCTTGAAAGATGCGCCTATTACATTCCTTCCAAATTTCCCAAAGAAGGAACCCAGGGAACATGAGCCATGTGTGATTGAAAATGGGATTCTGGAAAGAATTCGAAATTCATTCTCCAACCGAACGGTCTGGATAGCCTCTTATTTGGTTAGAATGGAGGAATATCTTCACCCACTTTTCCCAAAGGAAAGATGTAAAGGGGCTTTCACCGAGAAGGTGGCCCATTGTTTCCTCCACAACAACACATAAGGATAACTAGGTATGGATGAGCATGCCTCACTTCTTGAGGTTATCTCCAGTGAGTATTCTCTGATGCATGAATAACCATAGGAAGGTGGTGACTTTGGGCCAAATATTTTTCTAGACTTGCTGCATTGGGGCCTCCCATTCTCTTGTCCATAACTCATAGGCCTCCTTAATATTAAAAATGTCTTTTGTCGTATATCCCGATCTCAGTTTATCTGGCCCACCTTGGGTTTGAATGCACAACTCTTGGATATTTTCCCACATTATGGGAAACTCTTCTTCCATGAATCTCTGATTCCACCAATATATTGGCTTCCATTCACGGTATTCCTCCTTTCCCGAGTCATCCTTCTAGAATTGATTGACTTTAATGAGTCCCATATCGATACATCTGGCGAGGCTTGTCGAGGCATTAATTTGGAGAGAAATCTTAGGAATCTTCTGCCATGAGTCTTTCTAGAAGTCTGCCACTTCCCCATCCCTGATTTCCTAGAATCCGTGTTCCTGAATCATTTTCCTCCTGTGAAGTGCAGTTTTCCAAATATGCAAGCTTGGTTTCTCCTCATTGAATCGAATTAATTTATATTTCTATATATTATGGGCATACTTAACATGCCATAGTTTTTCTCAGGGCTTTGATGAATGGGTTACTCACCCCCACCAAATCTTGGCTCCCAAAACTTCACTATTCTTCTCTGGGTCTCTTAATCCCAGACCTCCTTGATATTTCGACTTATATAGATTCTACCAACTGACCAAGGCCCATTTTTTTTTGTCTAAGGATCCTCCCCACAAGTACTAGCGTTGGAGGTTCCTAATTTCTTTCAGGATAGCCTTTGGAGCGGCCATAACCGAGAATAGGTAGATTGGCATTGCTTGGAGAACATATTTGATGAGAGTAAGCCTACTTGCAAGTTTGAGAGGCGAAAGGATCCATTTTGAGAGTTTCCCTCTTATCCAAACAAGAAAATAATACCACAATACTTTTCTTATTACTCCTTTAGCGAAAGGGGCACCTAAATATTTGGATGGTTCAGGGAGCTCCCTGGAAGCCAAGAATGCGAGTTATATATCTTTGGGTAAATCTAGGAGAGTTTAAGAAGAAGATTTTATATTTTTATTTATTGATCTCTAGACTTGAGGCCTTATATGAGTGATCCATAAGCATTGTGTCATCTACAAACTGTTGATGTGTTTTCCTGTCAACCCCCGTGTGTAGACTTAACCCTTTAATTTCACTTCGATCAACCATGGCCTTTATTTTCCTGCTGAGACCCTCTACTATTAAGATAAACAATAAACAGGATAGGGGATCACCCTGTCTTATGCCCTGTGATGGGATGAACATCTTTATGGGAGATCCGTTGAGAAGGATCAAGAAAAAAGATGAAGATATCAAATTCAAAACCCATTCGATCCATTCTTGGCTAAAGCCATAAGCCTTGAGCATCTCTCTCATGAATTGCCCACTTAGTGTGTCATGAATTTCCATCTTAGCGTGTCATAGGCTTTTGAGATATCGAGCTTGAGGAAAATTCCTGACTTCTTTGTCATCTTTAAGGATTGAATTACCTCATGAACCAAGATGAATCCATCTAGAATCTTCCGACCCTCCACGAACAAAGATTGTTCCGGGGATACCAGGTTGGGGAGGAGTGGTTTTAGTCTGTTGGAAATTACCTTTGTAATGATTTTATAAATAACATTGCACAAGGCTATTGGACCAAACTTATCTGGAGAGTCTACTCTTTCACTCTTGGGAATTAGAGTCAAGAACGTGGCATTGAAATATTTAAGTGCCCCTTTAGTCTTCCTTGAGTCCTCCACAATAATCCAAACTTCCTCCTTCATAAGGTCCCAAAAGTGGTGAAATAAGATCGTAGTGAAGCCATCAGGTCTTGGGGATTTCCTAACATCCATATGATGCACATTGTCTTCTACTTCTGTCATCTCCACTGGGATCATTAAAATCTTGTTCTGAATCTCGGATACCAAGGCGGGAATATACTAGGTTATTTTTTCTATGTCCTCTGACCAGTCTACCCTATCTTCTTCCATGATGTTCCTGAAGTAGCCGACCAATTCTTCTTTGATTTCCTCCCCGATTTCCACGTGCTGTCTGGTTTCTTTTTTTAGATGGTTGATTCGATTCCTTTGTCTATTTTGGATGACTGATTGCTGGAAGAATTGAGTATTATGTTCTCCCTTACTTAGTCATTGGTTCCTAGATTTATGTTTCTAGTATATTCCCTCTTGGTTATCCCAAGCATTTAGCTACTAGAGGGTGTTATTCTCCCGTGTTTTCAAATCCTCATCATACCCATTTTACATCCCATCTTTTTGAATCTCTTTAAGCTGCTCTGTCAGGTCCTTTTTGTCTTGGAAGATGATCCCAAATTCCTCTTTTTTCCATGTACGGAGCTTTGATTTTAGGGATCTAAATTTCTGTTGGAATTGGTACATCCTTGATCCCCTCGAGGGATCCAGATACTCCCACCATTGTTGGACCATTGGTTTGAAATTTTTATGCTTGAGCCAGACTTGCTCGAATCTGAAGCGCTTTCTAATTGAGGTCCAACGCCATCCCAACATAGGCAGATCGACCAATGATCTGATCTAGCAGCTGGGAGAACCATTATAGATAAATCTCCCCCTCCCATGATTTTGGCTTCCGATAGAAAGAATATATTGAGTCTAGAGGCCACATGAATTTCTCCCCCTCTTCTATCTTTTTAGGTGAACCAACCTTTCCCAATTTCCACATCAACCAACCTAGTTGGTTCAATGAAGTCTCTAAAGTCTTCATTCACTACCCCCAGGATCCTTCTGCCCTCCTTTTTCTCCTCTAGGGAGGTGATGAGGTTGAAGTCTCCTCCAACGATCTAGTGCTTGTCTCCAACCTATTGGGATGCCCATGCGAGAGAATCCAAGAAAGCAGCCTTTTGTGCATTTACACTTGGGCCATAGACATTTGTAATAATACCCTTGACTGAGGAATTGACAACTTGGAAGTCAATAGATAAGAAGAATCTTGTCGCCATGAAGTTAGATAAGATAACTTCCTTAGGTCTCCATAATATTTCTAGGCCTCCTGCTACCCAATTTATATCGATTTCTATTGTTTCAATCCCTTTCCATATTCTACTACCTATTTCCTTAATAACCTTTGCTTAGCATTTTGTTTCCAGTAGGAAAACGATCACATGTTTCTCCTTTCACAACTTATTCCTTAATGTCCTGATCTTGCGGGGGTGATTCACCCCACGGATGTTCCATTTATCACTTTCATTGGGAAACTTTGTTGACTTCATAAAAGGTCACCTTTATAATGGGATATTGGCCTGATTTTATTAGCTTGGTTCCTACTTCTGCTATCCTTTGTTTATTGGTCATAAAGCCTCTTTTTTATCCCTCTTCTGGGAGTTTCCTCTTTTTTCCCTTCTGGTTTTCCTTTGTTATGCCCAGTTGATGGGTTGCTCTTGTCCTGAAACATGGATTTTTGAAGAAGTTCAATATGGAATCTTAGAACATAACCTTTCCCTTTCTTGTTGCACTCCCTCTCAATCTCATCGAGATCAAGTTCCTTCAAATCCATATCCTCCCCCTCTTCTTGTAGGTCTTCTTCCATTTTTTTCCAGTTGCTATTTGGTCTGTTTAGAAACTTTCACAAATTCCCCAAGGGAGTTCCTAATGTCCCGTAGAATGTCTGGTTCCTAGTACTCACATGGGAGTGATTAGAGGTGGATCCAAAATGGGAAAACTCGCATATCCTCTTTGTCCGAGTTGAAATGCTCTTTCTCGGGTCTGAGGTAAAGACCAACTGAAAAGAAGAAATACCTGGTCCTCCATCCAAAATTCAATCTCTATCTTTTTTATTAAAAAAGATGATGGTGAAAAATCCTTTCGATCCCAGCTACAAATCATAATGGCCTTTGGGGTTCCAGTTGCTTTTATCCATCTGAGGAGATCTCTCTCCTTGGGACAAACCCCAATAAATTTACCAATTAGGGATTTTTCTTTCCAGAGTTCAATCCTCTCGTGCAGTTTCTCATATTGGATATGAAGAGAGGGTATCTCGAAGGATTTTGGGAAGCACCCACCATTCCGGCGTCCTAGTACTTCTCTCCTTTTTCCATTTTTCCCATTGGTGGCATTGGAGGCAAACTTCCCATTGGAAGGATCCTCCGTCATGCTTCTCAACCCTCCTTTGTTTTGATCCATGGGGGAGGGGGAGGAGCCCCCTCCAGGTGACCTCATCTTTGGCCTTGTTTGCAATGCTCGATCCCACTCTAACATTGGAAGCTGCTATTTCTTGTGTCGCAGATCAAATAGAACCCGGAATCTTTTTTATACTATGTTCTCTTCAATAATAATACTTAAGTTAAATGAAAGGTCAAAAGACATATTTCTTCCGTGTCTTACTTACATTAATGTCTTTTTTCCTTTCCTTTTCTTTTTTTTCATTTTTTAATATTATTATTAGTGATTTCAATTAGTTGAAGACAAGCTTTTCTAAAGAATAAAAAAAACTCTTTGGAAATTGAGTTATTTTCATTTTTACAATTATATTTCAAAAAAATTAACGAATCATAAATTTATTTTAAATTCTTTGGAAATTGAATTATTTTCATTTTTACAATTGTACTTCAAATATAATTAGCTAATCATAAATTCATTTTAAATCCTAAGGAACATTAATTATCATTCATGCTCATTGTGACTTTCAAACCTAACTACTTAGGATGTAAAGATTTATTTTAAACCAAATTTATTAATTGTGACTTTCAAACCTAACTACTTAGGATGTAAAGATTTATTTTAAATCAAATTTATTAATTACAAAAATGATCAAATTTCCAAGGAAATTTATTATTATTATTATTTATATCCATATTATATATTAATTTTTTCATTTAAACATTTTGAAATTAAATTTTTTAGAAATGTAGAAAAGTTAAGATAATTTTTTTATACTTCAACAAATTTGTTCCATATTTGATTCATATGGGCACTTAAGATGGATCTATACATTCCTTAAATTTTATAACTTTTAAATAATTTAAAATTGAGATATATCTTGACATCTTATTCACACTCTAACTAATAGAAATAAATTGAAATTTCAAATTTCAAATTTTACCTTCTAGAATCTCTATTAAAATTATATCATAGCCTAACTAAAATTTTCCATGTTTTAAATATCTATTAAATAAAAAATAAATATAAAACTAAGTCATATTTTCTGCTCAATAATAACAAAGGTGTAAGAAGGTTTAGTGAAAACTCTAGAATGGAGGATGGAGTGGGAATTTTGTTTCTCTCGCGTGCACACTCCAACCATCATCGGTGGACGCCCCTAACTATTGCCATAGGGATTCTTGATCTCTTTGACTCTGTCTATGAACTAGAAAATGTTTATTTTGTACAACAAACATACAAAGTTGAAGATAATTAATAAATGAGATGGGATGTTATAAATTTTAGTAATGGTGATTGATGAGGAAATAAAATTACTCCAAATTAATAATGTAAAAAAAATTGTTAATTAAAAAATATTAGTTTTTCATTTATATTTAACATAAATATACTATCTATGTATATTCAATTTATACAATTTTGTGTATAGTTATTTTCATTTTTCATTTAAGTATAATAAAATCATAAATTTCAAAGTATTGAAATTATATATTTTAAATAACTATATTTAAATGGAAAAATAATAATTTAAACTAATATTTAGATATATTTTGTTAAATAAGAATTCTCGAATTCTCCACAAATTCTTATCTAACTTACCAGCTTTGTGGTTTTGATCAATATTAATTATTTAATTCAATTCAAAATATTATTAAGCTATCCAAAAATGATTAATATTTTTTATATTTAAATAATGATTGATTCAATTCAAAATATTATTAAGCTATCCAAAAATGATTAGTATTTTTTTTATTTAAATAATGATTGATATTGGAATGAAGCTATTTGCAATATCAATGTATTTTTAATTTTGGGCGGTTATTATTTTCATTTCATTTAATAAAATTATAAATAATTATTATGTATTAAAATTGCATGAATTAAATATTTTTAAATAGATATATTTCATAAAAATATTTTTATAAATTTGAGTTTTCAGATTCTAAGTAGTTTTGATGGTAGGTTTAGTTGAATAAATAATTGAATTTCATTCAAAGCATAATGTTAAATTCCCTAAGACTAGTTTTTAACTTGTGGTTGGTAAACACTAATAGATCACAAGTTAAATGCCACAAATAAGTTATCTACTTCTTATTATTCACACATAGTAGTAATTACGTGTTATCTACTAGAAAGTGCTTCTTATCCATGCATCAACTACTAGTTTTTTTCCATTAGATAACATCAACTACTAGTTATCCATGCATGAACTATTATTTTTTATATTAATTTTCTTAATAATTATTTATTTCAAATTTGGAGAAAGTGCTTCTTATCAATGCATCAACTACTAGTTATCCATGCATGAACTGTTATTTTTTATATTATTTTTCTTAATAATTATTTATTTCAAATTTGGAACCACTGCATCTAAAAAACACACTTGTTTCATTCTCTCCCAATCTAGAAAAAGCATAGGCACTAGTACACCCCAAATTTTAAAATATAAACACCTATGTGTGACGTGGATATACATTTTGATATTATCTAGGATTTTGGGTTTTCTTGAGCATATCAATAAAATTAATGGTTAAAGAAAAAGTAACAGTAATGACAAAATTTGAAACATGAATTTTTTGTTTTATGTTTATATTAATGAACTTAATGTTTTTGTTATATTTTACAAAAAGCTATAACAATTTATAATTAATTTAATGTTTAACCTTTGTTTAACATCATTCATCTCTACAGAACTAGATAACTAACTTTAACTATTACTTTACTTGTATTGTATGTCACTTCAGTGTATTGTATGTCACTTCAGTGTCGGGGAAATGGCAGCCCCCGTGAAAATCTATTGAAGGCGTGAGAAGTGCAAAGCTTAAAAGCCTCGTCGTGACCGTCACCCTAATAAAATCAAATCACCTTAATCCAATCAAATCAAACCAAGGGTGATTCGTCAAACTTGGCGCATACCTATGATGTACTCACAGATTAAAACAATTGTCCAACTGTGAGTTTGTGAAAGCTCTGCTCACCATTTGGATTTCGTAATGATCACGGAACGTCATTAGCGAGTAATTTCTTGACGTACCACCTTCTTCGCTGTAATTAATTTAATGATAAGTCAAATGAAATGTAGTGTTCCTTTACAATATATGCTGGGAGATATACACCATTTGATTTGAGCATCTTTCATTGAACGGTGTAAATTCCAGTATATATTAATCATTGGATTTTTTTTTTCACAAGAAAATAACTATACTTTATTAAAAAAATATAAGAAGTACAGAAAGTTCATATGACCAGTAGACACATATAATATTGGAATTACCCGATACCTAATCTCAATCTATTCCAAGATTCCAAGACAGTGGCGAAATCAAAGGGAAACCAAGATATGACCATCCTCCAAAGAAGTATAAGAACAAACCAGCAGTTCAATGAGAAACCATAGTAGAATGTATATAAGAAAAATAAAATTACAGCAGGTAAAAGACTAACTAATATACTTAAAAAACATCAAAAAACTTTCCAAAAGCGCTTCCAGGGATCGTGAGAACTCTCGGAGATTTCATAGTAGATCCTACCAGCCACCGCAGCCAAACCAAGCCGTGACAAATGATCAGCCCTCGAGTTATGCTCCCTGAAAATATGAACAATAGGAGTCACTGAAAATGTTGTAGAAGTAACTGAGTTTGATCCAGCCATGATAAGAGGCCAAGTGTATTGATAGGCACATTTAAGTTTGCCCAATCAACAATGAGCAAAGAATCTCCAGCAATTTGATCAAGATGTATATTGGCCAAAACAGAAAAATGAAGGGTAAGCCATAAAGCCAACGGTTCACTCTTCTAGAAGCCATGAGCTTTCTTCGCACCAATGATATCATTGGTCTCCTATACCTATTTATTTCATAATGATGTGAAAACAAAATAGTGGTGGACCCAAATGTCTCTTTCTGTCGGTTCTACGAGTATTGTTTCCATGTCCCTAGTGCCTGACGTTACAGTTCAACGCCAGGCCAAACACTGTTTCCATGTCCCTAGTGCCTGAAGCTACAGTTCAACGCCAGGCCAAACACTATACACTATGCTCATTCACTATGATTGCTACTTGAAATTCGGTAGAAATTGAAGAGTTTGGAGCCTTGCATGGTCCACCTAAACAAGATTTAGCTGATTCCGCCCAGTTCCCTGTAGGTAATCAGGGCTTTAAGATCGGTCATCCTTGATCACCATCCAAGCCCTCAATTATTCATGCCCGGAATAGCGTGGGATCAGGCAGGCAGGCATGCAGTAAATGCGTGATGGTTTCAAACTTTCATCGGGCCCATTCATGATTCTGTCAATTTCCGGGCAGCCATGGGGAAACATATTTTTATAGCCCTTAAATTTCGACCATTGAAAATCTGCTGCAATATCCATGAGGTCACGTGTTTTTCATCATTAATGAGAGAGCTACTGCAGTAACGATTTTGGGCAGGGAGAAGTTCACTTTTCTATATATATTGAATGGCCCTGCGAAGGAGAAACCAGGAGTTATGTTCCCAGCAAAGTAGATCAGGCTATTGAATTACTGGCGAAGTATTCAAGATGGGTAGATCTTCTTCCTGCTCAAAAGCAGGGCTCAACCGTGGGGCCTGGACCGCCAAGGAGGATATGATTCTGTCCGACTACATTCGAATTCATGGCGATGGTGGATGGAGAAATCTGCCCTCAAAAGCAGGTGAATCTGAGCAATTTCTAATAGTACTGATTTATTAATGCTGATTCAGTTTAAATGTGTATTCAGAGTCTAAATAACTTAGCGGAGATATTTTGTTTTGCAGGTCTTGTGCGGTGTGGAAAGAGTTGTAGACTACGTTGGCTGAACTATCTTCGTCCTGACATTAAACGCGGAAACATTTCCCCCGACGAGGAGGATCTTATTATTCGCCTTCATCGTCTTCTTGGCAATCGGTATGTAGAGAATGACTGAATGTCTATTCACTCGGCGGAATTCATCCATTTCCCTTGTTGTGGTCACGAATTTTATTAATATCATAGTAAGAAATCCTTGTGATAAGTATGATCTAAGCTATTTTTATGCATGTATGCAGGTGGTCACTGATAGCAGGACGCTTGCCAGGGCGAACAGATAACGAAATCAAGAACTACTGGAACACTCATCTGACCAAGAAGATTCTGTCAATAACCCAATCTCAAGACAACGGTACGGAAAATTTGAAGACGAGGTCAGAATCTGCTCCCCTAAAAAATTATGTTTTCAAAACCACCCCGGTGAGAATAAAAGCGGCTGTGAGATACCCGGAAATAGTAAGAGTAAAGGTCTCCAAGGGTCATGGGTGCAGTTATCATAGTTCAGATAATGCCTTCAAATCATGTAATGATAAGGAAACTGCCATTTCTTCCAAGTCCTGTTGTGACCTACCCGTGAACGATGCCATCAAAGCCGAGATTTTATTGAATTCGAACAAGCTATCATGTCTGGACTGTAATCTGCTCTTATCCCGACCAGATTCTGGATCAGAAGAGTTCTGCAGGGAACCGGTCAAATTCGTCGCAGAGACGGATGAATTTGAAGTTGCGTGTTCTGATCAAAGCAATGTGCATGGCGTTAACAGTTTTGACAATGCTAGCGATGAAGGAATGAGATATTTCTACGATAACACACAACAGGTAGACTGGATTCACGAACTCGAATTACAGGAAACAAGTCCACAGTCCCTGTACTTGTTGCCGTTGGAAGGTGAGGGATGAGAGACAAGCAAGTTTGGGTTCGAAAACTGTAGATAAATCTCATGAGAATTAGAATCCATTGATTATATATCCTTAAAAAACTTAATGCTTTAATTTACCCATTGTAGATATATCGTTAAGGGTATTTCAATTATTGTGTGTCCGTTATGTTAATTGGAAATCCATTCCTGGATCCTTAATCTTATTGGATGCTTAATCTTATTGTATTTGGTATGGAATTATTATGTCCCCGAAGGGGAAGGGGATCATATATGGATGGACATAACTCTATTAATCTCAACCTTACTCTGTTTTAATTTTTTTATTTCTAAGGTTTTACATGGTTACAATTTTATTTATTAAATTAGTTTCTATAAAAACCTATATATCTTGAATGTAATTGGTTCTGAAACAATGACGTAACTCTTGAAATTAGTGCTCCAGGAGGGGGTGGCCTGATATCGTCATCATTTTACAATACATGTACATTGTGCAAAGAGCCTCCACTGCATTGTTTCAGTCGATGTGCATTGTGCAGAGAGCGTACACTGCATTGTTTCAGTGGATGCACTGCAGGCAGCGAGTGTGGCAATATGCATGCATACCATGCTGGGCAAGTGGCGGTTGTACACCAATTCTCTCTCATTTCTAATTCAAGGTTTTTTTCTTCTAATCGAGCGGCCACATTAGAAGCGAAATGAGGAGGTAACCCAGGGATTCTGATCGGAAACCTATGTATAAACCAAGAATTGAAGTCTAGTAATCTAATCTGTCCAATATTCTCCATAATTTTAATCTTGATCCGATCCGTTCGCATTCTTTAGGCCTATATCTGTGGTGTAGGTAGGTTTTCAAAAGAACTTTGTTTTTCTCCAATTTTCATCCATGGAAGCTTTAGAGGCCTCAATGATGGCCATGGAACGATTCAAAATGTAAGCGGCGGGCTGGTAGGCGGTTCAAAACAAATACAGAACCGTTCGGTTCAAATGCGGTCAAGCACGGTGGCGTGTTGCTCTCTCTCTCCGGTTCTTTTGTAGAGCAGGTGAATTTGCGGTAAACAATCGGGGAAACTTGGCTGAATTCGACATGCCATGGTAATCCTGGCAATCTCTACTCGCAATCTGTATTATTATTTATTTTGTTTGGTTGGCAGGTGGCACTCCTTTCACGCTGTGTTCGTTATGGTGATTACAACTAAAAGTTGTTTTTTATTACATTTGGAACAGTGTTATGGTGATTATAACAAATCTCGTTTGGTTTTCATTCGAGGATACTCGTAATTCAAATTATTGTAATATTTATTTATGATCATAATCAGATCATCTGAATGTTAATTTTTGACTTACTTTTTACTGCCTCTACTTTCTCCAACTCGTAGCTACTCTCTGATTTCCTCCATGATTTTAAGTTCACTCGAAAGAGACTTTGATGGGATTGTTATTGTCTGTGCAAGGTGAGCACGATAATGATCAAGAAGTTTGTGGAGATCATATTCAACTTTGGCGAGCATTAACAACAACACTCTTCCACTATCCTCATCTTGTAGCGACTCTGAAAACCGAAACACACTATTATTAGTAGCACGTGCCAATGTAAGCATAAGACCTTCATAACATTCAATCATGTCCTATTTTCTTTGGGAAGCTTGAACGAGCTCATCCAGTGGAGCCAGAGGTGGCAGCTGTTGTTATTTCTACTGCATGAAGAATTGAATATGTAGGGTTACAGAAAATTTGGAAGTCAGGATAGGAATGTAATCAGTAATACTAATTCCTAGGCGAAGGTTGTTTCACCATCTCTTTGGAGTCTTGGCAGGAGAGACGTATTGAATTGACAAACACCTCTACTTTCACCGATCCAGCAAGGTACGGTTGACAATTCGAACCAAGCTTCCAATGCCATGAGAAGAGCCACTTCTAAATTCATTTTTTATAAACATCCCTTTTTATTGAGATTATCTTTGATGTAGATTGAACCAAATTTATATATACATGGAACCATGTTCCTTTTAATTGGTTGGGAACCCAAAGCTGAGCTGGCTACAGGTCTAACTATTTGGCCTATCCATTAGTGATTCCGATGGCTATCTCCACCAGCCACGCCAGTCAAACTTCACCCTGCCATTAACTTACCGTTATGTTCTAATGTTCCAGGGTGATATGCACAGTTCGTCTTTTGCACGATGGAATTTAATGAAGGAATAAGGATTTAAATTTAAAATCTAAACAATAGAAACGCGCCATCTACATGTCAATATGAGACTCAAACTTAAATTTGAAATGGCGTGTATTATATTCATTCCAACAAGCTATTAATTTTTGAATGGAAAGAATCCCAGGGCATCTAGTAGTAGAGTAAGTATCATTCCATTATTTTATGCATTGGATATCTAGTTGGAAAAGTAGAGGGATCCAAACCATCGGCCGACCATCACTACTGGTGACCATCTAACCTTCAATTGTTATTTATATTTCTTATTTTCTGAAATTTTGACTATTTCTTATTTTTTTCCATTTTGACTGTAGGATGATAATGGTCATTACTCCATAAAATTGATTATTGAAATTGAAATTGCCAGAAAAGTGATTAAGAGTTCAGCAAAGAACCTGAAAAATCTTGCTTGCGCAAAGGCACTCTACGGCTCTCGTGGTACTTAAGGTAAACAGAAATGTTCAACTCTCTGGAGAATTCAAATAATTTTGAATAATGGAAAAGAGTGGGCTTGAATTACCTGCCCCTAAAATCCCTCTCGAGAAGAAATAGTAATTAAACATAATCTAATTACTCCCTGGCCTGGAGTGCTGGCTCTGCCTGCTAAGGGCGCTATCAACCATCCTTTTTCCGCACTTGTTGACATGGATTGGCTCTCTTGAATTGATCCAATTAGTTTAGTATTTTGCCTCTCTATAGTAGCATTTGGTTCTTAATAATAATAGCCTTTGTTTAACACTATTTTTTCCTAGTTTCTGATAAATCATTTTGTTTCTGTAAAACTAAAAAATCTTGTGGTGTATCAAACTAGATTTTCTGGGGGATGTTTCCTTCCTGTAGTTTTTGATATACTCAGGTACACTATTTTTATGGTTTCTATGTGGCAAAAGGATATGATTTTGGAGATGAAACTCGATCAAAGCAAATCATCCAAACCAATTCGGATGAAATGGTTAAGATCTAACATCATATATATTTTCTACAATTAAATGCCATTGCTATTGTGTATTAACAGTATTGGGACAGTGCACTTAATTTATATTTCATCGCACCCACCACAGTCCAATTCAACTCATTAATAGAAACAATCCCATTCATTCTTCATTAAAAAAATAGTAATGCATTTTTAGTTGAACTTCATTGTTATAGCTATAAGAAAATGAAGAATTTTATTATCCACCAACTTCCAAAATCCTTGCTACATATTGTATACATTTCAACTGGATTTCATTACAAATTTTGTGTTTGTGGTTGTTTTTGGAAAAAAAGGAAATCTTATATTAGCTTGTTTACGACATACAAATTTAGATTAAGACAAGTGGATATGAGTGCATCTATATCCCACATTTACAACTAAACATAAATTTCCATTAACATTGTGCATTGTTTGACAAAGTTTCACATTTCCCATCTTGCAACAACACGAGCAATGACAATGTCAAGGACATTGCCACTATGTGGCTCTTGTTCTTATTTTATTTGATATGGAATGGAAGGACTTTCGTTTGATATCTTGTTAGCAGTAGGATTTGAAGGGTCGATAATATATATGTGTGTGGAAGGATCATCCCGAGAGACGTACTAACAATTTTAATTCGAAGGGAATCACCGAAACCCTACACTGAATCTGCGTTTGATAAAATCAATGAATCAAAGATATGACATCGTGGGAAATGAATTGACATCTATGTTGACAATGGGCACAATTCGCAGAGGTGAAAGCAACTCAATTTCAAACGAACCTTAAATAGCAGATTTAATAATAAATTTTAAATAGCAGATGTTCCTTATTTATACAATATGATATAAAAAGAGATTGAGAGAATATCTCAATTATCTAATAAGCAAACTAACAACTTCCTAATTGATAAGATAAACTATTACACATATAGTCATATTTTATATTTAAATATACAACATCTCCACGACGATTTACTTTCAACTTCACTTGGTAGGACCCTTATCACCTTGTGGGTGGATTGATACAAAAATGACCGTCAATGATTTAAAACATTCAAGTGGCTTCCATCCTTTCTTAAGCTCATCAACCATTGCACATCACTATCTTCTTTTTCTTAAATTATTACCACGTTATAACATAGTTTAAATTTACATACAAATTCATTATGTGATAAAATAACTCATGAAATGACCAATGCAACAAAAACCAGGGCTGCGAGTCTTGTATTACCAAAAAAAATTGAAATAAAAAAATAAGAATTAAGAAAGACTATTTACATTAACAACATACTAATTTTCCCAATGCTAGTAGTAATTGCAAGAGAGTTCACTCTCACTTGAAGTGATGTTTCTTCATCATTAACTTTAGTAAGTGTTGCTATAGCACATTTCCCCACTCTATTGTCATTCCAGCTACTTACTATGACCAGTATATCTCAAATTCTATAGAAAGCATCGATTAATATAAGCTCTTATTCAGGATATTATGAATATAAAAAATTAATATACACATTCTTCTTTTAATTCTCTTTTTGTTCTCCACTCCACATCTATAAAGAGATTTCAGCTTTTAAAGTTTGAAAGGATTAAGCCAGGATAGATTGAGGAAAAACTATAGCAACACAAAAGGGTAGTTATGCTATTGAATTTCATGTCATATTGTAGGAGTTCATACTATGCTAAAAGGAGGGAACTAATTTCTCAACATCAACAATAAACCACTTGAACTATTAAAGGCAATTCACTTTATTAAATTTGTATTCTCTCACAACACAATCTCAGAACTAGATTTCTACAAGAACGTGCAACGATGGTTCTACAACACATTTGTTACCAACCAAATGTCAGATGACAAGTTGGACAAGTTTAAGGGTGATGTCAAAGCTAGAAACATGATGTCATAGCTAGAAACATAATTGTGGGATCCTGGTTCAATGATTCCTTCAAGTATTAGCATGGATAGGTTAGTCTTCACTTATTTTAATTTATTAGTTTATAAATACGAAAGTTCATTTCTAGTTTTCCATCAAGAGTGTCAATTTTTAAAACAAAAAAGGCCTCATGGTCACAACAAAGTTTAGGGAGATTTGTCCTATAATTGATTTTAGTTTACGTCGTAACATTCCAATTTCAGACTAGTTGAACTTGCTCTTGTCCATGCAAAGGGCATTTGCATATCTTCTTGTTTTTGTGTGATTTGAGTAATATTTGTTGGTCGATTAAGATTCAACCCCATATGTGTCATCATCCCTTTCAATTATCCAGAATTACCCTTCCATGAGCTATGGATTGGATTGGAAGGAAGAGAAGAGGCAATTTCAAATTTCAGTGTTCTATATTATAAGATTTTGATTTACTGAAGAAGTTACATTCTTGTATGCACATAAGACATGGAATTTCAATGCCATTAAAGAATGGAATTGGTCCCCTCAATGGGGCCAAAGGAATAGATGTCCCATACCCCTTGATGTGTTTATATACTTGAAACCTCTTCCTATGAACTGCACAATCTTAATGATATAATAAATAATATATATATATATATATATATATATTTTTAAATTATAAAATTATAATAAATTTATATGTAAAAGCTATATTTTATGATTAAATAAAGATAGAGTAAAGATTTAACTGAAAATATATTTTTATTCCAATGAAATTAATTGATATGATAAAATTGATGTAATTTTACATTATTTTGTCGAAATAATAATACTATTGTTACAACATAACTAATTATTTTAATAATAATTTATATTATAGAAATCTGATATCCTTGAAACACATTTGTTTGGAATCTAAAAAGCAATCAAGGTTATCAACACCATAAAAATCAAAGTAGCTTTTAATAACTATTCAAAGATAGTAGATTGTTTGTTGTCCTTCCAAATGACAAGAGTTAAAAATCAATGATTAAAGTAAAATGTTCAAAGTAATTTGTTGCACGACTCTTCGTGTCTTTCAATGTCTCCTTAAATTCTATTCCCTTGTCAATTTTATTTTTTTTACATCAGTCTATCTCTACATTGTAATTTGCAAAATCTCGAAGACCGTCAATGATTGGGTGGATTGATAAAAAATGACCGTCAATGATTTAAAACATTCAAGTGGCTTCCATCCTTTCGTAAGCTCATCAACCATTGCACAACACTATCTTCTTTTTCTTAAATTATTACCACGTTATAATGTAGTTTAAATTTACATACAAATTCATTATGTGATAAAATAACTCAAATGACCAATGCAACAAAAACCAGGGCTGCGAGTCTTGTATTACAAAAAAAAATTGAAATGAAAAAATACGAATTAAGAAATACTATTTACATTAACAACATGCCAATTTTCCCAATGCTAGTAGCAGCTGCAAGAGAGTTCAACCTCACTTGAAGTGGTGTTTCTTCATCATTAACTTCAGTAAGTGTTGTTATAGCACATTTCCCACTACTTATTATGACCAACATATCTCCAATTCTATAGAGAGTACCGATTAATATAAGCTCTTATTCAAGATATTATGAATATAAAAAATTAATATACATTTTCCTTTTTTAATTCTCTTTTTGTTCTCCACTCCACATCTATAAAGAGATTTCAGCTTTTAAAGTTTGAAAGGATTAAGCGAGGATAGATTGAGGAAGAACTATAACAACACAAAAGAGTAGTTATGCTATTGAATTTCATGTCATATTGTAGGAGTTCATACTATGCTAAAAGGAGGGAACTAATTTCTCAACATCAACAATAAACCACTTGAACTCTTAAAGACAATTCACTTTATTAGATTTGTATTCTCTCACAACACAATCTCAGAACTAGATTTCTACAAAAATGTGCAATGATGGTTCTACAACACATTTGTTACCAACCAAATGTTGGATGACAAGTTGGACAAGTTTAAGGGTGATGTCAAAGCTAAAAACATGATGTCATAGCTAGAAACATAATTGTGGGAGTTCAACGATTCCTTCAAGTATTAGTTTGGATAGGTTAGTCTTCACTTTTTTTAATTTATTAGTTTATAAATACAAAAGTTCATTTCTAGTTTTCCATCAAGAGTGTCAATTTTTAAAACAAAAAAGGCATCATGGTCACAACAAAGTTTAGGGAGATTTGTAGTTTACTTTGTAACATTCCAATCTAGGACTAGTTGAACTTACTCTTGTCCATGGAGAGGGCATTTGCATATCTTCTTGTTTTTGTGTGATTTGAGTAATATTTGTTGGTCGATTAAGATTCAACCCCATATGTATCATCATCCCTTTCAATTATCCCGAATTACCCTTCCATGAACTATGAATTGGATTGGAAGGAAGAGAAGAGGCAATTTCAAATTTCAGTGTTCTATATTATAAGATGTTGATTTCCTGAAGGGGTTACATTCTTGTATGCACATAGGACATGGACTTTCAATGCCATTAAAGAATAAAAATGGTCCCCTCAATGGGGCCAAAGGAATAGATGTCCCATACCCCTTGATGTGTTTATATACTTGGAACCTCTTTGTATGGATTGCATAACCCTAATGATATAATATATATATATTTTAATTATAAAATTATGATGGAATAAAAATTATAATAAATTTATATATAAAAGTTATATTTTATGATTAAATAAAAATAGAATAGATTTAACTGAAAATATATTTTTATTCCAATGAAATTAATTTAATTGATATGATAAAATTGATGTAATTTTATATTATTTTGTTGAAATAATAATACTATTGTTACAACATAACTAATTATTTTAATAATAATTTATATTATAGAAATCTGTTATCCTTGAAACACATTTGTTTGGAATCTAAAAAGCAATCAAGGTTATCAACACCATAAAAATCAAAGTAGCTTTTAATAACTATTCAAAGATAGTAGATTGTTTGTTGTCCTTCCAAATGACAAGAGTTAAAAATCAATGATTAAAGTAAAATGTTCAATGTAATTTGTTGCGCGACTCTTCGTGTCTTTCAATGTCTCCTTAAATTCAATTCCCTTGTCAATTTTATTACATCAGTCTATCTCTACATTGTAATGCAAAATCTCGAAGACAAATGCTCAATGTTTTGAGCCTTTCAACACCAAAAATCTTAAACCATAAGAAATTCTTATGGGATTCCAAGAAAAAGGAGAGGAACCGGATGGACTTGTTATATGACATTGTGAGAAGTTTCACGAAGAAATTGATAGTGTATGCACTGAAACTAGCTTAATGATGCATGCATTTCATGAAAAAAATTACAGTATGAAAACAACGGAAGTAATATGTATCCTTGCACATCTGTTTATCAGAATATATGTATTTAAATAATTAATAATGTGTTATCACTGCTCAACGGAGCTCTTGCAACCCTAATACAAGACTAATTTCATATTATGCTCAGTCGGCCATGGCATGTAGCCATTGTTTTCGAAATTTCTTATCATTTCGTACTGTAAATTGAAATGCAAGCTGCATGAATAACCACTTAACTGTCTTCAAAGAATTCCTAAACAGAAATAATGCAAATTCCTAAACAGGAATAATGCATGTAACTCTGGACGAACATTATAATTCATGCCTAATCTTTCAGAAAATTTAAAGATTGACAGAAGAACAAATAAATTCTTTGTTGCGGAGATGGAAGAAGAAACACTATAGAAGGTGCTTAGAAGAATTAACTTGATATTAATGATAATTGCACCGGCACTCTACAACCTAGTGTGGGAGAGATCTTGTAACTTGATGTAACGGATGTAAACCTTAGTAACATGTGGACCAAAAATAATAGTGATAGTGAATATTATGGGAGAGATCTTGTAACATGATGTAAAATTAGTAACATTTGTAACATTAAAATAAAACTAAATAAAACTAAGTAAAGTAATAGTGATAGTGAATATTATGGGAGAGATCTTGTAACGTGATGTAACATTAGTAACATTTGTAGCGTTAAAGTAAAAAAAAGTAAAGTAAAGTAAAAAGAAGTAAAGTAAAGTAAAGTAAGTATGGGGGATCCATGTTAGTTCATAAAATAAAATATTATGAAAAATAATTAAAAAATAGATGTTCGTTTATAAAATAAAAACTTAAAATTTAAACCCGGATCTATCAATGAAGAGAGATCAAATTTTTTGAATTTAAATTTAAAAAAAAAATACACCTCAAGAAATTGGATCCCTCTCCGTACGGGTTTAAGATGGATCTATGCTGGTAATATTGAACAATGAAGCAATGCTCTTCTCACAGTCATCACAGTCATCAGAAATAAATAAAACTAACCACGCTGAAGAGCTTTCAGCTCTATTAGAAAGAAAGATAAAGCATCTATACACCTTTATCAGAACTTGGACAATCTGCTAACGAATTATAAAGCATCTATACACCTTTATCAGAACTTGGACAATATGTTAACTAATAATTCGGCAAAGAAAATTTTAAAGCTGGAGATAATGCAAAATGAAGAAACCACAGTTATAGAAACTTGGTCGAAAAGTAAGAAAAAAGCAAAAATACAAGGAATGAACCTGGACAATATGCTAACTAATAATTCGGCAAAGAAACTTTTAAAGCTGGAGATACTGCAAAATGAAGAAACCAGTTACAGAAACTTGGTCGAAAATTAAGAAAACGCAAAAAAACAAAAGGAATGAACCAAGGAAAAAACAAAAAAGGAATGGAATTAGAAAAAGTAAGAAAGCTTTCCTCATTATATCGAGGGATGCAGCATTTAAGTTAAGATTTTTTTTTTTTTAATTTGTTAACATTTTTAAACTTAATTTTCATGCTATGGTATTAATCAGATTTAAAAGAAATTTAAATAAAAATTAAAAATAAATAAAATAAATAAGAAAATGAATCAAAACTTTAGTTCCACTTTAAATATGTTTTGATATATTAAATCAGATTTAAAAGAAATTTAAATAAAAATTAAAAATAAATAAAATAAATAAGAAAATGAATCAAAACTTTAGTTCCACTTTAAATATGTTTTGATATATTAAATAATCTTGCATAAAAATAATGAAAAAAGACAAAAACAATAATTCTACTTAAAGCAATGCAATGAGTAATAAGTATACTTATTATTAATCCTTAGTCCTTGCCGAGCAGGGTAACTCTTGTATTTGATCAGCGTTGACCAAATCCCCAACATACAATTTAACAGGCTAGCAATTTACAATGCAACTGCTTACCATTACCAAGTGGATATCAAAAGTAGTTGACTATAAATTGATAGCCTGAGAGCAAGGCTATTATGTGCATATGGAATGCAACATTACCAAGTGGATATCAAAAGTAGTTGACTATAAATTGATAGCCTGAGAGCAAGGCTATTATGTGCATATGGAATGCAACATGGAGAGAAAAATTCGGCCTTCCAGGTACTCTTTTTGATTTTCTATTCTAATAGAGAGAAAGTTATATGTAATCTAATTTTACAAGGATTCATACCTTTAGATGTAGGGTAGTAGTCTGGCTATCTTGAGCATGATTACTATCTTTTTGTTATGCCTCAGTCGTCTCTGCTCTGGTTTCTGCTTTCACGTAGTCAACAGAATATACTGCTGGGTGAAGGAGTTCACGCGCAATTGTATCTTTGCCTGGTCCTGTCCTGTCTGCCGTTTTAACTTCTGTTCTTTTCCTTTTTGTGTGCTTTAGCTGGCCAGCAAAGCTTATCTTTATTTTTGAATACATGGCTCACTATCAATTCTTGTCTTCACACAAATCTTGGGCGCATTCTGTAAAGACGTCTCAACGACTGCATCATAAAACTGTAGATTTGCAAGTGCATTCACAACCACCCTTAGTAATTCCAGGTGAACATAATGCAGATTTGTTCCATTACTGATTTTATGATTGAAAATTCTATATGCAGAATGCAATATGCAAATGCAGAAATGATTTATCCTCTCTCTTTTTGTGGATGAGCTCAAAATCAGAACCCTGAATTTTACCAACCAACATGAGAAGATACTTTATATACTGATTATAGAGTTGCAGAATTTGCAGATGGTTTTCAGCATGCATACCTGTTCAGATTGTTTCATTTGTAGGCAGTCCCATTCATATTGCGTATTTCATGTGCATACAGATTGTTTCATTTTCTTTGCATTGCGAACTTGATGGACAACCTTTGGTGTACATGCTGCAACTTTCTTCAGATGTCACCTCTTTATGCACCGCCTTTGGGTCTTCGACCTCTATATTGCACCGCATTGCCTAATTATGAACATATGTTCTTTCACCTTTGCCTTGGGTGAAGGCTTCTTTTTAACAACCCGAGATGGACTACGAAATGGGTCTAAAAGTCCATTATGGTTTCTGTTATAACCTCATCGATTAGACCGACTTTGAGATCAATGGGGTTGTAAAGTCTCTTTGAATCAATTGTTACAGATATTATGTAAAATACCTTGTGTTTGTAAATTTTCATGGTTGAAGCCTGGGAATTGGTCTCCCCTCCAATGCCTTAGAAACCCTAATTACAAAATGTTGAAATCATTGTTACTAAACTCGTGTTGGGTATTGCTGCCAAATATTTGAACCTGCCACTTGAAAACTCAAATCAAACAAATAGCCATGGCCATTTTTATGGAAAATTAAAACAAATTATGTGTACATGCAGTATCATTTCTTCTTATGCATCAGTTTTTGCATTGTTTTTCTATGCCCATAAAACAAATGTATGTCTAGAAAACGATCTTATTGATGATTTTTTTTTTTATTTGTGGTAGAAAAGATGATTGCATACCACTATCCTCGCACACCTGCAGATGGATGAGATTACGTCGAAGGTTCTATGCCTCCTGTCGAATGCCCATCTAAATGCAGAAGACTAAGAAAACAATGGTTGGGCATGTAGCACAATTTAGCCGAACTGACTTTCAAATGTTTGAGTTTGAGCCCATTCAACTCTTTTTGAGCCATCGAGGCTTTTGATAAACCCACGAAATCCTTTCTGAGTGATGCAAGCTTTGAATAAACCCATAGAAGCTTGCATGTATTGGAGGCGGCTTTGATTTTATAAGCCATGCAGCGAGAAGAAAGAGATCGATGGAGAACGATTGCATATTTAGTGCACTTATGCTCTGTTCTCCAGCTTGAGTATGAGCAAGAAGAGAGCTTTCCATTGGCAATCACTATTTACCACTACCATAAGAGGCCATGGATCCGAATGCTACTGAAATTTAGCTAAGGATTTGGAATTGGGTGCAATTCTCAATGAAATTGTTTCTCTGCATTAGTGCTTTTGTGATGCGATTAGGATATTTCAGTGGACAAATGGACATTCCTGGTAATATGATTTCCTCGGTTACATTACTTTTGCCACGTATAAGAATTATTTGATTAACTCTTTCGTGGTGCTATCTTAATGTCGAAGTTGTCTCTTCACGATGACATTAAGCAACAATCAAGTCATCGATTTCATAGTGCATGGAACAATTATGACACAAGTATGTTGCATGCAACTTGGGGCATGTATCACTACTTTCATCCTTCAACGTGCTATTATAATATTGGGGTATGTTGTGGGTTACAAAGAAAGCATATCTAGTACTCCCACTGCCAGCCTTCTACAACATTGGGGTATGTTGCATCTTATGAAGATAGCATATGGAGTATTAACAGATAGCGCACAACCAAGGTATGCATAGTCCAAGCAACCTCCTACTATTTAGGTACGAGTTCCTCAGCCATCAATGGTGCCATACCCAGTCGTTCTTTGTGAGGATTATAATTAATGGACAATCTTATAACGTAATATTTAGGATTCGTGCTTGGAAATTTGTCATGCTACTGCATTAGACTAGTCGTTATAGCGTGGACAACATTGGCATCGATTTTTCATTAACTTTAATTTTTTAATTAATTAATTTTAATTTTTTAATTAATTAACTTTTTAAATTAAAATTTTTTTAATTAATTAAAATTTTCAATTAATTTATTTTTTTAATTAATTAACATAATTATAATTAATTAATTACATTAATTAACTTAATTAATTATATTAATCAATTTAATTAATTAATTTTTTCATTTAGACAAGGACTAAGTTGCCCTGCAACCCTTGTTGTTTTTAATGAGTTCTCTTCACACACACTCTTTTTAATGAGTTCGCTTCACGCACACAAGTTGGTCTCTTCCTTGGAATATAATGTCACTTTTTGTGATTTCAATTTTTTTTTAAGATTCATTAACCTTTGGAACATTCATTCATCACAAAATTTGCTTACAAATTTTGGTAATGTTTTTGACATCTTGTTTTTATAAAAGTGATAAAATATAGAAAACCTTGTTTTTATAAAAGTGATAAAATATAGAAAACCTAAGCATTGATATTAAAAAAAATTACGAATATTGTTTGGTTAAATATGATAAAATATTATTACCACGTATATCCATTTTGTACTTTTTTTTGTAATTACAAATTTTTAGTAAGAAACTTTTATTAATAATTTACATCTATATAAAGTAAAACTACAACATCTTATTTGTTTTTACTAAGTATTAAAAGTTTTAGTTTTTACTTTAACTTCCAAAAAAGAGAGAAGAGAAAATAATAATGGGCATTCACATAAAGATGGTACCCAAAATTAATGCAATGGGAGCGTGCAAGTGTTAAAAATTAACTCTGCACACACTTTTCGTTCGACAATTATCAAACTACCACAAATCATCTACATTGGCACAGAAGCACGTGCATGTGCTAGTAACGCGCACACTCAATTAGTGCATGCATGCTTCTCTGTGTATTAAAAATTTGTCCAAGCCCATTTTAGCCCTATTCCACCCCAATTTGGCCAATCCAAACATGTCCAAGGAGCTAAGAAAATGAATGCACGTGTGCCCCTCCACTTCCCAAGCCTCAAATGAGCCTCTAACGCATCATTTAAGTACGATTCAATTTATAGATTTTCATTTTTATTGTTTTTTTCAATGATTTAAAAAATACATTATAAACATTGTAAAAAATGAACCCAAACTTAAACAAAATCATTTTTTTAATTGTAAATTGTATCTCCATCACAATGGCTGGAAACTAGGAACCAAACCCCAAAACAAACAATCTAGAGGATAACCCAAGTACACAAAACCCCAAACCTAATCCCGATGTAAACATTAACCCCTAGGAGAACCCAACCACAAAAAACCAAATTAAACAACATTTAAACCAATTACGAACCTTGGTTCAGCTTAGAACCACTAAGGAACCATCGAGAATTTCCTTAGCCACATCCCTTAACAACATCATTGCCTTAGTTGACAACGCCCATGGTCAATTGTTGAGAATAACTGAGTAAAGGGCCAGAATAATAGAGTACTATTCCACTCGTCTCAGGAAAGAACAAATCAAATATTTGAACATCTCAAAATGGACTAGTTATTTTTTTCATTGGCCCCAGGACCAACTTACCCGCTGATCAACTCAAAAAGAGCCTTTGCATGGATTGGTGCACATATAAGCCATGGAAACAAAATTGAATGAGTTGATGGTATATGGTTTTCGACAAATCTCCTTGCAACAATAAAGAGGTACCATTATGTTCTCTTCAGAAACTATATGCAAAGTTCATGTTGGGTTGCAAATCAACTACTTTGACATTGATCAGTGAGATTCATGAGGTTGTTCTTGGATCTACCCAGGATCACCCACCGCTAAACATAACCCAATTAAAGGGCCATGTGCTTCTAGGCATATTCCTAAACCCATGTCCTAAGTGCAGTGTAAGTCCATTCTTTAATGACATATTAATATTAAATAATATATTTTAAATTAATAATGTGATGAAATAATAAATATGAAAATAATAATGTAATAAATACAATAAAATTAATATAATGTAATGTAAATAATATAAAAATCCTATTAAAATGTAATAACTTAATGTAATATTAATAAACTAGTAATGCAATAATGTAATTAATATTGTTACTGTTAATAATAATATTAATAATATTGATAATATTAAACAATAATTATATTAAATATTAATATCATTAATCATATTAGCATAATAATTAATAATAATAATAATATATTTGATATTAATATTAATATTGACAATGATATTAATACATTTTAATATTATAATATAATTCCATACATTGGAGCCCCAAGAGTTAGCTCGATCGGATGTGTTCTCGGAAGTTAGGCCTTCCAGCATGCGAGGTCACGGGATCCATTCTCATAGACTCTCTTGGGGTTAGGCACGCAGCGGCCGCAGGGTGAGACCCCTTCGGGTGGGTCCACCGGAAATTATTTCGTGGACGTAACCGTCGGCTAAGCCGATTAGTGAACCACATGAAAAAAAAAAAAAAAAAAAATTCCATACATTAAGAAAAATATTATAAATTAATATTGATGATAGTAAAAAATAATGATGTTCAGTGGGGTAGCTTAGTTGGTTGGAGCATGAGGGACCAAGCTATTAGAGGGTTCATGTGAGGCCCCTTTCTGTGGGCCCATTGGATTGTTTCTCCATGGATGTAGCCACGTGAAGAGGTCTGAACCATATGATAAAAAAAGATAGTAAAAAAATGACATTAATGATTAATAATATTAACCATATTGACACTAATATTAATAATTAATAATACTATTTATCTAAACATTAACACGTAGTCTAAAAATTCTATGATTTGAATCGGAATAGATGAATTTTTTGGGCATGATTTTGAAAAATCTAGACACTTTTGAAATTTTAGAATTTTGGGTGCCGTAGGGGTTTTTGAGGGTTCTGAATCCATTTCTAACATCAAAATCCCAATAAAACACACATAAATTTCAATTTTGCAAAATAAGAAA
This sequence comes from Larix kaempferi, assembly GCA_027924585.1. Taxonomy (NCBI): domain Eukaryota; kingdom Viridiplantae; phylum Streptophyta; class Pinopsida; order Pinales; family Pinaceae; genus Larix; species Larix kaempferi. The sequence continues at coordinate 35,840,366 of BSBM01000047.1, read as the reverse complement.
AAAATGTGGCTAAAAATGGCCATTTGATCCAAATCATCCAATTTTTAGACATCTCCAAACATTAATATTAAAGTCAAGTTGGATGAAAGTGACTCCCATGGATTAAACTCAACATGTATTAAATTCAATCACATATTAATGTCAACTATGAATTAAATTCAACATGGTTCAAATATGGATTGTTTCATTAAAGTCAACGTGGATTAAAGTCAACTATGTATAAATGTTAACATGGTTCAACTATGGATTAAAGTCAAGAATGGAAATTAAATTCAGCATGGAGGAAAGTAAACAAGGATTAAAGTAAACTATGGATTAAATTCAACAAATGTTGACCATGAAGCAACCATAGTCAACCAACTATTGATTAAAGTTATCTGTGGATTAAATTTAACTGTGAATGAAAGTCAATTATGGATTAAAGTCAACTATGAATTAAATTCAACATGTATCAAACATGGATTAAAGTCAACCAACGTCAACCATGAAGCAACCATAGTCAACCAACTATCAATTAAAGGCAACTATGGATTAAAGTCTTCATGGATTAAATTCAACATGGATTAAAATCAAGTATGTATTAAAGTCAAAATGGATTAAAGTACACCTTGATTAAAGAACCTTAGAAAAACATGGATTAATACAAGTAAGCATACAAGTGGTTGTTATATTTCATGATAGTATTAAAATTCATGCATACATAATCTAGGTTCACCAAAGTTAAAAGATAAACATCCACCACACACCAAACTAAGGGTATAATCAACCATGCTACACCCAATTTAAATATAAACACCATAAGCAACCACAAGGAAATGAACCCACTTTTCTAAAATTGCTTTAAATTTTGTGAAAAATTTAAAATTTTATCAAGCACACCACACCATACTTTTATATATGATAAACCATGCATCACCTAACTTTAATATATAATGGAACATAATACACAAAAGTTATCCAAATTTATCCAATGTCACCCACAATTTTATAACCAAAGTCAACCTAACATAGCTTTGATTTCACCAAATTCAACCAAGTATAATCACAGTAAACCAAATTCAATCATGGTAGAGCTAAGTTACAAATATAATCAACTAAACCTTAACTATGTGACCCAAAAATTAGTGATTTTGCTTACACATAGTAACCATAAAAGTGTTTGTTATATTTGATGTTAATATGTAAAGTCATGCATACATAACCAATGCGTCAACTCTGGATTAAATTCAACTATACATTATAGTACATCAACGTCACCAATGAAGCAAGCCATATTAACTAAGATTGAATTCTACCTTGGATTAACCTTGTATTGAATTTAGTATTATTAATATTGTTAATGGATTGAGGTCAACCACAAATTGAAGTCAACCTTGGATTGAAGTCAACCATGGATTGAAGTCAACCTTGGATCGATGTCACCCATGGATTGAAGTTGATCCTGGATTCGAGTCAACCTTGAAGTAAACCATAGTCGAACATGGTCAACCATGGTTAACCAACGTAAACCAAAGTCAATTATGGCCACCCAAATTCAACCATAGTTGAAAATGGCTAACCATGGTCAACTACAAATAACTGTATCCAACCTTGTCAACCATATGAAAAATTCAAACGAGGTCAACCAAACATCAATCATGGAAAAACAAGGTTAACCATGTCAACTAAAGTTAAGTGTGGCCAACCAAAGTCAACCACGTCTAACCATGGTCGACCATGGTTAACCATCATCAACCAAAGTCAATCGTGGTCATCAAAAGTCAACCATGGTAAACTTTGGACAAATAAAGTCAACCATGGTCACCCATAGTTAACTAAGGTCAACCAAAAGTAACTAGAGTCAAACATGGTCAACCATAGTCAGTTAGTCAACCTAAGCCAACAACATCCATCCATAGTAAACCATAGTCAACCATACCTTACTAAAGTCAACCGACTCCAAAAGTCAACCGTGGTGAATGTAAAGTCTATTACACCCATACAAAGTCAACCATAGTCTACCTTAGCTAATTAGTTAACAAAATTCAATCATAGTCAAACAAAGTTAAGCATACTCAATCATGGTCAACCATAGTAAACCAAAGTCAATTATGGCCAACCAAAGTCAACCATAGTCGAAGATCGGCAACCATGGTCAACCAATGTAAACCAAAGTCATTTATTCCCAGCCACATGCAACCATAGGCAAACATGGTCAACCATAGTCAACCATGGTAAACTATTGTCAACCATAGTTGACCATGGTCAACAAAAACTAACCATAAGCAACCGTTGTCAAAAGTCAAACAATCATCAATCATGGAAAAACAAAAGTCAAACAAGGTCAACCAATAGTTAATTATGGGAAAACAAAATCAACCATGAGATGTCATCAACAATGAGATGTCATCAACCATGGTTAGATATAGACAATCATGGTTAACCAAAGTCAACCATAGTTAACTGTGCTATAATAATAGTAAACCATGATGCACTATAATCAACCAAGGACAACCATGATGCACTAGAGTCAACCGTATTTAAACAATAGTCAAGCATGGTTTAAAATAGTTGAACTTAGTTTAAAGTCAACAATGGTCTACCATGGTTCAAAGTCAACTATGGATTAAAGTGAATGATGCCCAAACAATGGTTAAACCAAATTCAACCATAGAAAGCCAAAGTCAAGAATAGTTACCCCAATCAACTGTTATTAACCTAAGTCAAACATGGTTAACCAAGTAAATAGAAAACATGGTCAATGTGTTTGAACTAGGAATAATTTAATTTGATGGTACTAAAAGAGATTTCAAATTTCAATTCAAAGCTAATATCCTAACAAATATATTATACTTAAGTAACCCAAGTAAATAGAAAACATTCAATATTTTGATCTAATTTCAATTTCATACTGAACAATCTAAATAAACCTAAACATAACTCTCGATAACCATGAAAATGTGATATATAACCATTGAGATATATAAGAATTCAACCATACTCAAACATAGTAAACCATGAACAACCATGCTCATCCATCAACAACTGTAATCAACTATAATTAGCCATGGAAAAACATGGTTAACCATGAACAACCATGGTCGACCATTTTCAAACATTATTGAATATAGTCATCCATACCTAATAAGGAACAACCATATGAAACCACGGTCAACCAAGATTAAACATGGTAAAAAATAGTGAACCATGGTTAACCATTAACACCAATGGCCAACCAAAAGGCAACCAATCTCAACCATGCTCAACCAAATGTCAACCATGGACAACAAATGTCAATAATAGACAACCAAATTCAACCAAAAGTCAACCATGGTCAACCGAAGTTAACCATGGTAAACAAAGTTAGCAAAAGTCAACCATGGTCAACCAAAAGTCAACTATGGTCAACCACAAGTTAACAATGGTCAACCAAAAGTCAACCATGGTCATCCAAAGTCAAACATAGCCAACCAGAATCAACCATGGTCATCCAAAGTCAACCATAATCAACCAAATCCAACCATGGTCAACCAAATTCAACCATGGTCAACCAAAGTCAACCATGATCATCCAAATTCAACCATAATCAACGAAAGTCAACCATGATCAACAAAAGTCAACCATGGTAAACCAAAGTTAACCATAGTCAACTGTGGTCAAATAAAGTCAATGATGCGTAGCGAAAGTCAACCTAAGTCATCCATAGTTAACCATGGTCTACCAAAGTTAACCATGGTAAACGAAAGTGAACCATCGTCAACCAAACTTATGGTTGACTTTGGTTTCCCATGGCTGACTATGGTTGACCATTGTTCGCTATGGTTTTTCATCGTTGACCACAACCAAAGTCAACCTTGGTCAACTAAAAGTCTACCAAACTCAACCATGTTTATCCAAAGTCAACTATGGCTAGCCAAAGTCAACCAACGTAAACGATAGTCAACCATAGTCTTCCAAAGTTATATATGGCCAACCAAAATTCAACCAAAGTCAAGCATGGTCCACCAAAGTTAACAATGGTAAACTAAACTCAACCAAGGTCAACCAAAGTCAACAATGGTCAATGATGGTCCACCATAGTTAACCATGGTCAACCATACTCGACCAAATTCATCCATTTCTTAACCAGAGTCAACCATAAACAACCATGGTCAAGCATATTCAATCATTGTCAACCATGGTCAGCCAAAGTCAAACATGGTCAACTAATTAATATATAACAAATCCCTTACTTGAAATAACTATATCTAACTAATTAATATATAACAAATATCTTGCTTGAAATAATAATAATCAAACAAAGTCAACCGTAGTCAACCACGATCAACCATCATAAACCAAAGTCAACCACAATCAACCAGAAGTAAACCATGGTCAACCAAAACTAACCATAGTCTACCATAGTCAAGCATGGTCAACCAATGTCAACCATGGTTAACCAAAGTCAACCATGGCCAATCAAAGTTAACCATAGTGAAACAAAGTCAACCATATTTGACCAAATTCAATAATATTCAACCATCGTCAACCATAACTACAGTTGACTTTATCCATGTGTGACTTTGGTAGACTTTATGTGACCATGGTTGACTTTGGTTAAGTTTAGCTGACTATGGTTGACTTAAGTTGACTTTGGTTGACTATGGTTAAAAAGTCAACCATCGTTAACAAAGGTTGACACTACTTAAATAAAGTCAACCATATTCAACTATGGTCAAGCATCATCGACCAAAGTCAACCACACTCAACCAAAATTCAACCAAAGTAAACCATGGTCAACCAAAGTCAAACAAATCCAACCATAGTCAACCATGGTCAAGCAACGTCAACCATGGTCAAGCAATGTCAACTAATGTCAACCATGGTCAATCAAAGTTAACAATAGTCAAACAAAGTTAACCATAATCAACCATATTCGACCAAATTCAACAATACTAAACCCTGGTCAATCATAACTATAGTTTACTTTAACCATGGTTGACTTTGGTAGACTTTAGTTTATCGTGGTCGACTTTAGTTGACCATCTGACTTTGGTTTCCTTTAGTTGACTTAAGTTGCTGGTGGTTGACCTTGGTTGATTATGGTTGACTTTGGGTGGCCATGGGCGACTTTTGTTGACCATGGTTGGCTATTGTTGACTATCGTTTACTATGGTTGACCATTATTCACTACGGTTCTTCATGGTTGACCACAACCAAATTCAACCATGGTCAAGCTATAGTTTACCAAAGTCAACCATGGTTAGCCAAAGTCAACGATAGTCAACCATGGTATTTAATGAATAACCATGGTCGACTATAATCAACTGTGGTCAACCATGAAAAACCATGGTGAACCATGAACAACCATAGCTTGGCATTAACAACCATGGTTAACCAAATATGGTCAACCATATTCAACTAAGGTCAATCATAGTTGGCTAATAATAGTCAACAATATTCAACCAAATGGTCTATCATTGTCAGCCATAGATTCAACCATAATCAAGCATGGTCATCCATCATTCACCATAGTTAACCATGAATAACCATAGTCAATAATGGTGAACCATAATAAACCATGTTCGACCCCAAATAACCATAGTTAACCATAGTCAACCATGGACTATCATGGTCAACCATGAAGAATGATGGACAACCATAAACAACCATAATAAACCACAAATAACCATGGTTAGCCAATTAAATTAATTAATTAAATAAAGAATTATTTTAAATTAGTTAAATTTAAATTACATTATATTAATTAATTTTATTTTAATTAATCATTTATTTTAATTATTTTATTTTAATTTAATTTATATAATTTAATTAATTAATTTAATTTAACTTAATTAAATTTTTAATATGTTTTAATATTTTTAATTTAATTTAATTTAATTTATTTTAATTTAACTTAATCTAATTTAATTGAAATTTAATTTTTAATATCATTTAATTTAAATTTAATTTTTCTTACTATGTTTTATTATAATTTAATTTAATTTTTAATATGTTTTAATATTTTTATTTAATTTAATTTAATTTTTAATATGTTTTAAAATTTTAATTTAATTTTAAATATGTTTTAATATTTTAATTTAATTTAATTTAATTTTTAATATGTTTTAATATTTTAATTTAAATTTAATTTCTAATATAATGTAAATTAATTTAAATTTAATTTTTAATATGTTTTAGTATTTTTTTAATTTAATTTAATTTAATTCATTAACTCAATTTAATTTGATTTAAATTTAAATTTAATTTAATTTTTGATATAATTTAACTTAATTTAATTTAATTTAATTTTTAATATGTTTTAATATTTTAATTTAATTTAATTTTTAATATGTTTTAATATTTTTATTTAATTTAATTACAATTTATTTAAATTAATTTAAATTAATTTAGATTAAATTAAATTAATTAAATTTAATTATTTTTATTTTTATTGAATTTATTGAATTTTATTTTTAATATGTTTTAATTTTTTTTAAAACTTAATATGTATTTCTTTTCATTTTTATTAATTTTTGTAACTAAATTATATTTTATTTTATTTAAATTTTTTTTAATATAAATTGAATTTGATTTAATTTAAATTTTTTTAAATATAAATTTGAAACATGAATTTTATTTATTTTTCTTTTAAAAAAATCAAATAAGTAAATATAATTACTAATATTAATATAATATTAATTTATTTAATATTTTTTAAATTTACATTAAATTACATTTAATAAGAACTATTAAATTTATTTTAATTCTTGTTTAATATAATTTAATGTAAATTACATTTTTCTTTACTTACATTTTTTTTTTTTTAACAGAAGCAGGGAAAAGAATGTATTTATAAAAGTTGTGCACAGTTATTCATTACATGCATATGAAAGAGTTTTTTGCAGAAGAAGAAATTTCTAGAAAGACTATAATTTCTATCAACATGTCTTTAAAAGCTCTGAGCCTTATCTTTCTAGAGCTGTTCAAGATGGTACGGGATAAACCCTGATAAATTGACTGTTTAGGAGAATGCAGAAATACATTGGCAAAATAGATACACAAATTGAAACCTGGGCTAGAAAGGGAATGAGCCATAATTCTTGAACTGGGCTGAAGCTGCGTCCACCATTTCCTGATTTATCTCTTGATTGACTGTGGGGGTTTCCTGCACATAAATTCCCTGCGTTTTCCCTGTCAACATTGCCATATCTTCCTACAGCATATCAACCTTTTCCATTAGCTTGAACAAGTTTTTCTCCAAATCATCAATCCTCGAATCCTGGCATGAAAGCTGAGAGACTGTGTGATTCAGGTTCGCGGCCATCTCCTCCTTTTGCTTTACACTGGTGTAGACGGCGTCATAAGTACTGCGAATCAAGAGTTTTATATCCACCACGGTGGGGCTCAGGGCAACTATGGCCGCCATTACACTTTGCATCGTGCCAAGACTAAATGGAGGCAGCAGTGGAGGTCTGGGGGATGGAGGGGAGTCCAATTCGTACAGAGAGAGCCGGCTTAGAGCAGAGCAAGAGAAATGAGGGGGACGAGCCATCATGGGGTAAGAAGAGAATGGAGCGGAGGGAGGAGTTAATATCGGCTCGTGGGAGCTGACAACACGGCAGGAGGCCATGTGACAGGTGCAAGGAGGGCCGGAATGGCGTGTGGTGGATGCAACGGGGGTCGGGGGGGAGTGAATGAAACCAAACTTTGAACGAGGGATGGGGGGAACCCTTGGGGGTCCAAAGAACCCATGCATTAAGCATGTAAAACAAATTTTTTCCCTTGACATTATCTTAGGGGATGAAGTGAAATCCCTTGGCACCATTATGATCCTGCATGTGCCCAGGTTCTAATAAGGTTCCTTTGTTAGCCTCTAAGTCAGCAAGCCGGTTGTTCTCTCGAAGGATGTGATAAAAAGAGACTTTTGGGAGGAGAGCGTTGGATTTTATTCGTTGCATATATCTGTAAGCTTTTGAATCTTGAGGGGCAGAGCCCTTTCTCATGAATTGAATAACATGTCTAGAGTCTCCATAAATTTTGAGATTGTCAATTCTGAAGGAGGAGGCTAAATCTAGTGAGAGAATAAGGGCTAGCCATTCTGCCTCATTATTTGTTTTGCTGCATAGACCCCAAGAGAATGCTACGACTTTATTTCCTTAAGGATCAAAGAGTATCCCACCTGCACCTGCCGCCCCGGTTTTCTTTACTTACATTAACATAATATTAATTATTTTATTTAATTTTAATATCAATTTTTTATTTTTAATTTACATTTAATATCAATTAATGATTTTATTCTAAATTTACCTTTAATATCAATTATTTTATCTATATTTAATTTTTTTACATTTTTTAATTTAATATATTTTACTATTTTATTTTTTTTATTTTACTTCTACTTATTTAAGTTTTATATATATATATATATATGCTTTACTTTACTTTACTTTAATTTACTTTATTTTGATTTAATTTAATTTAGTTTATTTTTATTATATTTAATTTATTTCATTTTATTTTGTTTATTTATTATTCTATTTTATATATTTATTTTACTTTATTTATTTATTTTATTTTATTTATTTATTTTTTACTTTACTTTATTTTTATTTAATTTAATTTAATTTAGTTTATTTGTAATCTATTTTATTTTACTTTTCTTTATTTTTACTTTATTTTTAATTTAGTTTGGTTGATTTTTACTTTATTTTTAATTTAGTTTGGTTGATTTTTACTTTATTTTTATTCTATTTCTTTATTTTTCTTGATTTTTTTTTATAATTCAATTTATTTTAATATTACTTTATTTATTTTTTATTTTATTTAATTTATTTTATTTTAATATGTTTTAATATATATATATATTTTTTAACTAAATATGTATTTCTTTTTATTTTTATTTCGAAATAATATTTTTATTAAAATTTTGATTTTGTTCTTTCTTCCATGTACCGGTTGTCTACTAGCAACAACTACATTTAATTAAATGTGGTTGATATTCGCTGATCGACCTATATCAACCAATTTTTAAATATGTAGCCATAGTTGATATAAATCGAGGAATATCAACCACATTTAATTAAATGTGATTGTTGTTAATATATATTATATAAAAGATTAGCCAACGGCTACAAGTAGTAGCTTCCCTTCCATTGTCCATACTAATGTACCATTTCCTACGCAGGTTTCAAGCATTGAATATGAGGGTTGCTATGATGAGAAGGGGGTTGTGCGTCATCCCTAGCAACCTCACTCATCAACGTTATGGTAAACACTTTGTATACTTGAAACAAATGATTACAACTTATTCCAGGAGGGGTCTATCCCTCTCCTTCCACTAGACAACTAAGACGTTAATGGTGATAGTGACAGTCAACTGAAACTTATGACCGAGTGTGAGGCATGTAGCCCAGACGCCTCCACCTGGCTTTTACACACTACATCAAACAAAAGTACTAGTCTCATGAATTAAGTGTGGAAACCCTCGCAATTGCATTATTTTTATAAATTATTATTTTAGTGAGTCACTTCCACACTCCACGACCTGTCTAATAAAATATGATAGAAGATTAACATTTGGTTTATATATGTATGTTCTGATTATTAATATGGTGTTATTTCATGCCAAGACTTGTCAGCCACAAAGCCATGAGGCTAGCCTGAGCATTACGCTCATTCATGTCAATTTAATATATCGATTATGTTAGTTAATGGTTCACAAATGTATTTAAATGCACAAGGTGTAGCTCTAGAGGCACCGCCTGTGCGAAACCCTTCCCAGGGTTGGACTCGAGACATATAATCATTTCTTATGCTTCTACAGTATTTTGTTTGAAACTGTGCAGTGTGTTTCCATATGGCTTGACCCTTGTATCACAGTTTAAATATATGCTTTATATAATGTTATGTATGGTATTAATATAGTAGAAGTGCTTGTAGTTTAATTGCTTAGCTCGAGATTTGAAGTGTAAATCCCTTTCTACTTGCACTTGATAAATGCAGACCTTCTCGTTAGGGTATTTACCTATATATATTATATATGTAGGATTAAACTTGTATTATTTTGATATATTTAATTGTTTACTTGTTTAAGATTGCACTATTATTTGTAACTGTTTAATATTATATTTGTTTATAAAAGAAGCTTGACTGTAATGGATATACTTGATTTACTTCTATTTAATATATTCTTCGATTTTGTTTATAAAATAATACTATTTTGCTAAATCTCTATTAGAATGTGAAGATTGACCGTAAGAAATAAAGAGACTTAATTATTTTAAGAATATAATATAACATCAATGAATATTGGCATATAAAAATAATACTTATTAAATTAATAAATGACCATTTCCTTTATAATTTTAAGGATACTAATTGTTCAATAAAATCTGTGACATAAAAAATGGTTTTTTTTGTTTAAATAATCGAAAGGAAGTGAAATAACTCGAATAATATAAGTTTAATTTAATTTGCTACGAGTATAGATTCATCTTAAACCCGGTATCTATGCACCAAGAGGGATCCAATTTCTTGAGGTGTATTTCTTTTTTTAAATTTAAACTCAAGAAATTTGACATATCTTGATTGATAGACCCTAGTTTAAGTTTGAAGTTTTTATTTTATAAACGAATATTGATTTTTTAAATACTTTACATAATATTTTATTTTATGAGCCAACATGGATTGTTTTTAAATACTTTCATTAATTTTTTATTTTATGAGCCGACATGAATTTATTAATGGTTTGACATAATATAATTGATTACGTTTTACTCTTTTTTTGTAACGTTACAACATCTCCCTCATACTCGTGTGTAACGCTACATCCATACACATTACAACATCTCCCCCATACTGGGCTATAGAGCACCTCGTTTCACTCGGTGCAATAATCCCTTGTATTCTTCTCACCTATACTATTTAAACAATAATATTTCATAATGTATATGTAAACAATTACTAGAGCTATTATTTAACCATCTAGAAATCATTCTTAATCATTGTAATAACAAATAAATACAAACGAATAGATTTAAAAACCCTTTCTTATCAAGAAAAACAAATTAGATGCAAGAAAACTTATCAACTTAATGCATCCAAGGAGCTTCCCCATTCCTCCTAGCCATATATTTCTAAACAATTTTACCACTTTCGTTCAACAAATCACCCCCGAGATGAGCCAAGCACACTATAAGACTAAAGACTGAGGGATTGTTATCATCTTTTTTACTACTACAAAGTAGTCACAAGGTTTTTTACTAGCGCTGCGAATTTCCTTATAAAATCATAATCCCAAGAAAATCCCTCCTGGACAAACCATATTCCTTTTCATGGTCAATGAGCACTCAAGGAAATACAATTGAACCCTTCAAGAACTAGGAACCATTACCCCTTGTAATGTTCTCTCTTTGCAACTTTCATTTTAGGAGGTGGCTTTCATTCATAAATTGGTTGCTCTTTCTTAGATAGAAAACAAATATGATCTTTTCTTCTCTTGTGCTCTTTTTATTCTACTTTTCTTTTCAAGTAGTATCTAGGTTTTCATTTGAGTTCTCTTTATTTCTTTTTCTTTTTAATATATTAATATCTATTTTCCCCGGCATTGTTCTATTATTCTTTAACTCTTTTTTGTATTATTAGGAAGTCATTTCCCCTTCTAGTATGCTTGCCCCCTCTTCATAACATCCATGTTCCCCAAAAAGTTAGAAAGATTAAGTAGATAAAGCAATATAAATTATCACATCATTAATTATATTTGATGATCTAGAGTTTCCAACTCAACATCAAATCAAATGTATCTCAGTCTAGTCACCCTTGATGCTCCAAAGTTCTCAAATCAATATCAAGTCAATTATATTTAAGTTTACTTATCCTTTATGCTCTAGGGTTCCCAACTCAACATAAATCCCAACTGTATCTAAGGCCTTCATGACTTTATTAACAAAGAGGTACAAAACTTGGGATATTACATCCCACCTCCCTTAAAAGCAACACCATCCTTGTGTTAGCACTTTTTAACTTTAAATTTGAAACAGGGAAGGGCATGCCTCTCTCATGGCATATTCCCTATCCCACGTGGCCTCTTTAGGATTGAAGTGATTCCATTATACTTTCACTTGGACAATAGCCCACTTCTGTAGTTGTATTTCCCTTTTGTCCAGAATACAAAGGGATTCTGGCATGAATTTCCCTTCTGGTACTACCTATAACAAATCCAAATCGATTATGTGCTTAGGATCATAAACATATTTCTTATGTAAAGATACATGAAAAATGTTGTGAACTTCAACATGAGAAGACAAAGAAAGTTCATAAGCCACAGGGGCCTATTTTAGCCAATATTTCAAATGACCCGCAATATTTGGGAGCATTTTATGCACTTTCTCAAATTCAGAGAGCTTCTCTTTGATTTTAATTTCAAAGACACATGTGATGCAATCTGATACTCGTTATCTTTTATGTTTCTATCGGCATAGCTTTTCTGTTTGTCTTATGCTTCTTTCATGTTATATTCTGCTTTATTTACCACCCGTTCTATATCTTTCAACAGATCTAGCCCCAACATCAATCTGTCCACTAGAGTATCCCAAGTTATGTGAGTCCTGCATTTCTCACCATACAACACTTCTAATAGAGTCATTTTGGTAGATGTTTGATAACCATTATTATATGAAAATTCCACTAAGTATATGTAGTCTTCCCAATGGGATGGATTATGCATGACATACATCTTGAGCATATCCTCTAGGACCTGATTAGTATGCTTTTTTTTCCCATCTATTTGTGGGTGACTAGTAGTGGTGAAATTCAGTTGAGTGTTCAATCTAGAAAATAAGGCCTTTGTATCTCTATCAGAAATGATAATTTTTGGTATGCCATGAAGTCTAAAAATTTCTTTTAAAAATATATCTGCAATATGTATTTCCTTGTAAGTTGATTTAACAGGAATAAAGTGTGCAACCTTTGAAAGTTTATCAACGACTACTATAATAGAGTCATTTTTCTTTTTTCTTTTTAGTAAGCCAATGATAAAATCCATACTTATCACCTCCCACTTCCATTCTGGAATGGGTAATGGATAAAATAATCTAGTTGGGTGCTTATGCCCAGAATTTACTATTTGACATTCTTGACATCTTGCTATGTGATGAGCTACTTCCGTTTTTCATTTAGGACAAAAATAGTGTCTTTTGATAGCATAAATCATCTTTTGGTATCCGGGGTGTCCCGAATAGGGTTGTTTATGAAATCCATTTAAAATATTAGACCTAATATTTGTTGTTTATGGTTCATACAACCTATTTTTATACCATAACAAACATGTTTAATCAATTTTGTACTATTTTTATTGTCGTCTTAACTAATTTTGTTGCCGAAAACTTGCCTCACACCTTTCCGACCAAAAAAAATTTGATTCATTTTTCTTCAAGGATGTTATGGGGTATGTAATCCTGGAAAATTTCTCAATGAACTTTCGGTAGTATCCCACAATACCCATAAATGACCGATTATCCGACACAATGGTAGGAGTAGGCCCCTGCATGATTTCTTTGATCTTTTTGGGGTCTACAGAAATGTCTTCTTTTGAGATAATATGTCCTTAGTATTGAATATGTTTCTTGAAAAAGTCACATTTGCTAAAATTAGCATACAATTGGTGTTCTCTCAACACTAGTAAGGCAATTCTTAAATTCTCTTTGTGCTCTTTGTCATTTTTAGAATAAATTAGTATGTCGTCTAGTACAAACTTATCCAGATATTGATTGAATATATTTTTCATCGTGCACATAAAAGTAGCAGTTGCATTAGTTAAGCCAAATGTAATCACTACAAAGTCATAGTGTCCATATTTGGTTCTAAAGGTTGTTCTATTTATATCCTCTTCCTATATTCTAACTTGGTGATAAGCAGATCTTAAATCAATCTTAGAAAATATATTTTCTCCTCCAACTTGATCAAGTAAGTCGTCTATTATTGGTAGTGGGTATTTACTTTTTATTGTTAATTTCTTCAACTAACGATAATTTATGCACATTCACATTGTACCATCCTTCTTCTTTACAAAAAGAATTGGTGCTCCCCATGGGGACACACTGGGTCTTATGTACCCTTTTTTAATCAACTCTTGCAATTGCATTTTTAGATCAACTAACTCAAATATACTCGTACGATACTGTGTTTTTGAAAAAGATATTTCCTTGAGTATATGATCTATGAAAAATTCCAATTTACAATATATATATATATATATATATATATATTAACTACATCTATAATATAATTTCCCCATCATTTTAACTTCTTAATGAATACAATATTTCTAACAATACCTTAATCACCCATTTACTAGCTTCTTTTAAAATCTTTCCTATTTGTATAACATATATCTTTATATACAATTAAAAGACATAATTTAGGATTTATGTTTCCTTTAATTTTAACCCAAGATGTGATTATAATACAAACTTCTTAATATGCCAAGGCATGCACTTACATATCTCGGTGTCAAGGTAATATACATAAAAATACATTCATACCAAGGTATTTTAGTAGCGTATGTGTTAAACATATATTCATCATAACAAAGTATTATTTAATATATATTCCAATTTTTTAACTTGTAAAATTTAAACTTTCGAGCTGGTCTTCATTAACAAGAACATGTTTTCCATGATAATTGAAGTCACTTGACCAGGTTCTAGATTTGACTAGGTTCTAGATTTGACTGGCTAAAAATCGACATAGAAGAAAAAGGATAAATGCCACCCTTGGGAGACTCTCTAATTAGAAGGATGCACAATGAAAGTGTGGTCACTCTACAAGAACACACTGCTAGTGTTTACAAAGTTGACGGTCTTTAGTAAACACCAATTTTTTTTTTTAACTATGATAGGAGATGACTGCTGATCCAGTCAAGGATTGATTTGCTTACCAACATACATATAGCAATGTAATTTAGTGTTGATAAGCTCATAAAATATTTAACAAACACTAAATCCCTCTAATTAAGAAAAAATATTACAGTTGAGCTAGCAAGTAAGGAAACATTACAAACCCAAATTGAAGGGATAACTCTTTACAGGGTCGGCGCATGCAATCAAGACATGGTACTGACTGTACAAGTTCAATGTGGAGTCTAACCAGAGATACTCCTAAATGAAACTGTAACATCCCTCTTTTACCTATATTATTTTGTAAAGAGAAATGTAAATTTGTAGTTGTTTTTGGCGAGGAGCTCAAGGCCAAGGCCCCACTAGTAAACCTTGTATGTGATGTTATTTAATTCCTAAGTTGTAAATGTCAATTATAGACCTAGGAGACTGAAGGTTTTGATGCAACTAAACGACGGGGCAACGGAATCCACTAGGGGAGAGGAGTGAAATGGCTATGGAACCATGAGTTTGATGATGGATGTCATCATGGTGAAATGAGCACTTAAGTGAACATTGATGATCACAAAAGGGTGGCTTAAGTTTTAAGCTATCGGTTAGTCCTAGAGAAGGATACCAATATCCTTTGAGAGGCAGTAAAAGACTCCTAATACCTAATGCTTAGTAATGAGTTGACTGTTTCTAAGAGTTATTAAGTAAAAATAAGAAATTCCTACGTATATCATTGACATCCTAGTTCCGACAGAGGATGCCAAGGGATTACATGGTTAAAATCCGCTATATAAGAATTAGCACAAGCTACCTATTTATCCTAATTTAGGCCAAGTGATCATTTTCATTATCTTGGTTCAGGTAGAGACATCCAAAATGTATGATGAGTACTTTTAAGAGGATGAAATATATATATATATATATATAAGCCATCTCTTTAATAAGATATTATCTAGTTGTAGTAATATCTTGTTGTGAGTTAATACATTATAATGTTCACATATTATAGAACCAACATTATAACAAATATAATAATGTATTATAGCAATCCAAAAGTTATTTATATAAAACGTTATAATGACCAAAGAGGAGAGTCGCACAAGTGAACGAGCCATTGATTACGGGGGTTACCTTCCACTTGGAAAAGTGTTGACACGTAACCTTTTCTATCCCATAGAGGGAGATATTCTCCCAAGCTTAGCATACCTTCCAAGGAGGAAAAACCCATTTTATATGAGGATTCATAGCTTACGGAAGGGGGGACATAGTATCCCGTTGGATCATTTTATCCCTGCTGGTTATTAACGAGTATGGGATATATATGATGGCAGTAGAAGTGAAAGGGGGATCTCTGCGATGGGGGTATCCCTGCGATTGAGAAGTGATCCTTGCGGTGGTATAAACCCACGTCTGAGTAGCTATCCTTGCAATGATAGAAATCCCTGTGACAGATGTTAGTAGCCATCTCTAAAGTAAGTAAAAGGAGTTCTGCAAGAAGTGAATTGTACGCAATTGCATTGTGATCTTCATATTTTTGATAGTTGCATTATTTTATCTCCATGTATAGATGTCTCCTAATTTAAAAAGAGTTTTGCATACTGAATCTTGAGATTAACAGAGTCATCCTTTGCGTGCTCACACCCCTATAGATCGTGCTTTGTTGTCACCTGTGTGCATGCTTTAGTAGATACAATCTCGGTATGGAAATCTGGGTATAGACACCCATTATTATTTTTCTCTTACTTTAAGTCTCGACTTAGGAACATAACTCATAATCTACCAGTAGAAAAAAGGGTAGTTCCCCTACCACAGATTTCTTGTCAGAATTTAATTAAAGTAGAAAAGGGGAACGCAGAGATACTTTTATCAAACGTCTGGCTCTTACCAATGAATGTGTGTCATTTCTATCTATCGGATCACCCTTCCCAAGTTTTGCATTGGCTAGAACGATGTATGCATCCCCTCTCGTTAGTGCAATCTATGCTCAGCGATGGGAAGACTTAACATATAAATTTCGGTATGGTATGCACTATCTACATAATATTTTGATAGATCTCTTATTGGCATACACTGTGTGTTTAGAATCGCTTGAAAGAGCGATTTTGCCCCAAGTTTCTGCATTGGCTGGAACGACGTATATACCACAGTCGTTAGTTTCGTTGGTTGCTTTACAACGTTTGCAAGTGAGAGGGGCGATTTCCCCCAAGATTTTTCTATGCATATTGTTGTTGTATGAGAGGTCACAACCTTTGTTGATCTTATTTTTATAGAGTCATTTTTTTCACACCCTGTTTGAAGGATAATTGCATGACACATAAGAGTGTTACAGTGAAGGGCATGACCCTTGGTGCTACCACCATACATACGCATAATTTCTATCCTGCATATAAATCGAGCGAATCATCTAAGGATGTGATTTAAGGTAGAGCTCTCTACACATAAGTTCAGATGATAACCCTATCGTTGCACATAGTACCTGTGATATTCCGATCTCTGCTTATATTTTCTCTATACATAGTTCAGATTTGATGATAACCCGATCGTTGCACATAGTACCTGTGATAGTCCAATCTCTGTTTATGTATATATCGTGACTGAGTTTTCTTTATAAATTGTACTCTGCATATGGAATTGAGTCTGCTACTCGATCCCACCCAGTTGGATCGTTGTGCATTTAGTTTTATATCTAATTCCAATGGATTGTTGTTTATATAAATATTTATATATTTATATCATTTAGCTTGAGGTATATAAACTCTGGTTGAGTTGTTAAGTTCCTTACCTTGCTTAGGGAGAGCAGTTGTGAGTTAGACGTACAAAACCTATTAAGGAACCTTGTGAAAGAATCTTAGTTCTCTTTTACCTTAGTGGATTCATTGCCTGCTCGGGGATGGTTTTTCAGCGGAAAAAAATACGCTTGGAAGAAACCTATGGTTGGGAGGAAAGTTGGAGTCAAGCCTTCAATCGCATTAGTCTTTTGGATCAGTTAAGTTCCTCTCATTTGTATTATTTCTTATAAGCTTACAAGTTTATAAATATGTATTTTTGTCATGATTAGCCTTGGTAACTATTGTATTGATTGTTATGTTGTCTGTACATTGTTTTTCATTACGAGTGTAAAATTTAGATGGATTATCATATTTCCTTGTAAGTTGTTTCATTTATATATGTATATCTGCTAGGTTAAATGTCATAAAAACAAGGTGTATAAATGAGAACGCATACGCATTCAATGGTTTATAAGAGATTTGTGTAATCATGATAAGGGTGAATTGTTTTATATGTATAATTATATTGTGTCCACTGAGGCCATTGATGTGTTCACGATATATGTGTTGCACATTATGGTTATTATGAAGCATGTAGAGGCAAAGTATTTGTTGGAGTGTTTGGAAGATGTCATGTTCTTAAATGATGAATATTAGTATGAAACTTCTATGTGGATTTGTTGTACTCACTTAGGTTAATGATAGATTTATGGTGTCATACCTCATGTTTTGGTTATTCAAGGATAAGGGATTTTCTTGAAGAAAAAATGTATGTAGATACTTCATAACGATAGTATGTATAGCCTTCCATGTAAGAGAGATGTACATATGTGAAAATAAGTAATACTTGAAATGGCCAATTACACAATTGAGTAGGAACAACGGTTATAGATATAATATGAAGGTTGAATCATTGTTCTTGTAAGATTTATTATATGTTCAAAATAATGGTGGCACACGCATATTATAGAATATGGATCATGCGGATCGATGGACAACATAAAATAATTAGCTAATGTTATTAAAGGAATTATGTTGACCTTAACTTGTTAACTAATCTCACATAGTATGTATGAAAGATGCTTTGATTATCATATTGGATGTCAGAAATGTGAAAAGTGTATTGATATAGATTGTTTCTTCTATGTTTCCCTAAGAGGTTGTCATCGTTTTGTCAATGAATTGGAATGTCATATGTTCATAGGAATTAGTGGGTAATCTTTTAATCTTATAAACGACGAGGGTTAATTGCAGAATAATCCTTAAGTAATAACTCTCAAGTGAAATGGAGCATCTTGATTTTGTGAGATTGTTAATTGATTATGTTTGTATTAACACATTTATTGTTGCATGAGGAGGTTAACGTCAAGTCTGCGTAATCATACACAGAAAACACACAATTTTTACGCCTCATTTTCAAAAGATAACACCGAGGGTTTCGGTATGTTACATGTGGTATCATAGCTGAAGTTACAACACTCGAGCCTATGTGGGATCAACATGAGGTAAGAGAATAGAAATTTATTGAACTAACCAATTGTTCGTATAGAAGGAACAAACAAAGGAATTATTGAGAGGGATTAAATCTTCAAAGTTCTCCAAGAGGTAACCACTAAGATAGGGATATTGAATTCTATGACAAAGTAGTATGGGATTTTACAAGTAAGTACTTTTATTCTATTTTATTTCCGAAGCATTATGTTTATTAAATGACTAATGGAGTTTGGAGGTACATATGTGGTCTTAGAATTATTGTAGATAAGGGTGTCTAGACGATAGGATCATAATCTTATGATTTTATGAAAACACAAGATAAGATGTTTTTAGAATATCCATGATAAATTGACATCATACAAAAGATTGCAGACTTATCATGGGATAAGATACAATAGTCCATGAGAAAAGTATAACAATACTGTGTGTGGTCAATTCTATAAAAGGACGATTAGTTATATTCGGTTGAATAAAAGGACGGGTAGTTATATTCGGTTGAATAAAATAGATGAGTAATTATATTTGGATATGTAAATGAATGTTTTGAAGGATATTTTATTAAGGAACTGTTATAGTAATTGGGATTTCAGTAATGATGTATAAAAATGTTTATCAAAGTAAAATTCATAACATCAATCAGCTTTGGCAGTATTAGGATGATTCAAGAAAGGTTGTTATTAGTATACTAAATTATAAATAGTATCCCATTCTCGTAAGGGATACTACAATGGAGTCTAAATAGCTCTAATACTTTGGCTAAAGAAGTTTAAATATCACGTCGAGACAAAATCTACCATGTTCTATTCTTGATTGTACTTAGTAATCTGTACTTTAATATAGTACTCAAGGAGTAGCATTCTCCTAGTAAGATTGTTTCTTCTGATAGATAAGAGATATTGATACATTCATAGAGTTATTAAAAGGACTTTAAGGAACGTGTGCTAAATTTAGCTATCCTAAATCCAATGAACATCTCATATAGAAGTAAATTGTTGGGATATGGGTTATGTATAAGGGAATTTAGACAATATAGTAGACAATGACGTTATGCAGACATTTGAATTCATTTTCATATTTATTGTGTGTAGGGAAAGGTTTGTTATGAATGTACTTATTCATAAATATATTGATTCAATAACCATTATGGCTAATGTATTGCTTGTTTGTATCAATATCAAGGAAAAATTTCGCACCATTTTTCTCGTATAATATATAAAGATATGGAATTTGATGGCAAGGTATGTTATTGCATTGACCGAAAAAATTCGTTGGATAAAAACTGTAAGTATATGAGTAATGCTTTCATTTTGTTTTAGTATTATGTATTAGCTTTACATACTGAAAATGGAAGATGGGCTATAATACATTCAGGAAGAAATGAGGATTTTTTCTAGAATTGTCTCGATATATATATATATATATATATATATGTTTATCAATAATCTTGTGATTTTTATAGACGAAATTTGAAAACGTTTGAGTTAGTGAATAGGATGACCTTTGAAATTATGGGAGAGGTTGTAAACTTATCAGGGGAATAATCTATTATACTTCATAAGAAACCATAGTTAATGTAAAGAGAACAATAAATGTTATGTGCTAACATTGCATTATTATGTCCATGAGGTATCATTGATGAAAATAATAATCAAAATAAGAATGTTGATTTTAGTTCATCTTGTATGGATAATAGAGTGGAATTACTCAAGTGTGAAGGATGATTTTTTCTTATTATGTTTAGGAAATGATTTCTTACAAATTTTGAATATATTATGAAAAGTGGTACCAACAAGTAGGTTTTGGTATATCGTCAATATCTATGGGACTTGTTGAAAGACAAGAGCATTATACATATTTTGCATAAGGTATGCCATGGAGATGGAAGGATTTGTTGTGTGAACACATTTGGTGTTAGGAAAATGATTATTGTGGGAGCACATTGGTGTTAGGAAAATGATTGATGTAAGAGCACAATGGTGTTAGGAAAATGATTGTTATGTGAGCACATTGGTGTTAGGAATCTTGATGATCATCAATAGCAAAGACCTAGGCACATAATTGTTAACATCTGGAAGAGAAGACGTTGTTTGATGTATTTGTTGAGAAGGAAAACTTTTGACTAGTTGTCAATAGAGGAGTAATCTCAAAAGGATTTTAGCCTCTAAAGACCCCACATAATTGTTGATAGATCTCGAGGGAGGGATCTGTGTACAAAAAAGTGTTGCTGTAGTTGCAAAACTTAGAAGAGAGTTTTGAACTCAGCAAAGTGTTATTGAAATTTATTTTTCAATCACCATGAAGTAACAATGAAACATATGTTAAGAAATGCCAAGTAATTAGGCTGTTAACTTCCCTTATGTCTGAATATTATGAATGCAAATGAATACTTAAGTAATGCAAAATTCACACAAGGACGAGGATAAATGGAGAAATTTACATTTATTGCTTGAAAACATGAGAGATAAATGTTACTCACTTGTGAATGAAGGTAATGTCTGTCGCAAGCTAAGGACTAGATAAAGTGTCCAAGTATTGGAGGTAAAGGACATCCTACAAAAGATAAGTAAATTAGTGTTTACCTATGCAATCTTTTCATTTATATTGAAAAATGATCATGTGTTATATCATGTTAAGAACATAAAATATTGGGAGATCTTCCGTGAATGGAAAACGACAGTGTGTTGCTAAAGGACTTATTTGCTTACATTCTAATTTGAATTGAAAATAATGATATGTTTTACTGAACAATTTTGGAAGACCTGGATTGTTTGCGTAAAAGTGCAAGTTATGAAAGAAGGACGAGCAATAGCGACTTGCGGGAATCGTAAAAGTTAGAAGATGATTAAGAGCATAAAAAAGGAGATGCCAAAGAAAAACAAAGACATGCAGAAAGTATGGGAGATCGAAGGAGATTAGAAATTGAAGACACACTGTTGCAAAGCATGAACACCGAGGATGGTGTTATTCTTAAGGGGGAAAGGATGTAACATCCCTCTTTTACCTCTATTATTTTGTAAATAGAAAAGTAAATTTGTACTTGTTTCTGGTGAGGAGCTCAAGGCCAAGGCCCCACCAATAAACCTTGTATGTGATGTTATTTAATTCCTAAGTTGTAAATGCCAATTATAGACCTAGGATACTGAAGGTTTTAATGCAACTAAACAAAGGGGAAACCGAATCCACTAGGGGAGAGGAGTGAAATGGCTATGGAACCATGAGTTTGAGGATGGATGTCATTACGGTGCCGCGAGCACTTAAGTCAACATTGATGATCATAGAAGGGTGGCTTAAGTTTTAAGCTATCGGTTAGTCCTAGAGAAGGATACCAAGGATACCAATACCCGCCGATAGGCAGTAAAAGACTCCTAAGACCTAATTATTAGAAATGATTTAACTATTGCTAAGAGCTATTAAGTAAAAATAAGAATTTCTTATAGATATCGTTGACATCCTAGTTCCAGCAGAGGATGCCAAGGGATTACGCGGTTAAAATCCATTATCTAAGAATTAGCACAAGCTACATATTTATCCTAATTTAGGCTAAGTGATCATTTTCATTATATTGGTTTAGGTAGACACCTACAAGATGTATGATGAGTACTTTTAAGAGGATGAAAGATATTTATATATAAGCCATCTCTTTAATAAGATATTATCTAGTTGTAGTAATATCTTGTTTTGAGTTAATATATTATAATGTCCACATGGTATAGAACCAACATTATAACAAATATAATAATGTATTATAGAAATCCAAAAGTTATTTATATAAAACGTTATAATGACCAAAGAGGAGAGTCACACAAGTGAACCATTATATATATATATATATATATATAGATGTACGTATATTTATTGGTAGAGCTAGGTTATTTGAATAATCAAAGGAGACGATTTTAAACTTAAACTAAAGATCCAGTTTGAGTTCAGGATAAAACCGCCTCGGTTTAATCGTGAGAAGAGAGAAACACAAACCTCATTTTTAGGGGATTTTGGTTGGCCATCCCTCCAAAGAGGAGCAATTGATTACGGGGGTTACCTTCCACTTGGAAAACTGTTGACACAAAATAATTTTGATCCCATAGCGAGAAATATTCTGCAAAGCTTAGTGAACCTTCCAAGGAGGAAAAACCCCTTTTTATATGAGGATTCAGAACTTACGGAAGGTGTAACACAATATCCTGTTGGATCATTTTATCCCTGCTGGTTATTAATGAGTTTGGGATATATATGATGGCAGTATAAGTGAGAGCGGGATCTCTGCGATGTGGATATCCTTGCGGTTGAGCAGCGATCCTTGAGGTGTTAGAAACCTGCATATGAGTAGCTATCCTTGCAATGATAGAAATCCATGTGGCGGATGTTATTAGCCATCTCTACATTAAGAAAAGGAGTTCTGCAAGAGGTTAACGGTACGCAACTGCATTGTGATCATATTTTTTATAGTTGCATTATTTTATCTCCGTGTATAGATGTCTTCCTAATTTAAAGAGTTTTGCATACTTGATCTTGAGATTAACAAAGTTATCCTCTGCGTGCTCACACCCCTATAGATCGTGCTTTGTTGTCACCCGTGTGCGTGCTTTAGTATATACGATTTGGGTATGAAAATATGGGTATATAGACACCCATCATTCTTTGCCTCTTACTTTAGGTCTCGACTTAGGAACATAACTCGGAATCTACCAGCAGAAAAGCGGGTAGTTCCCCTACCAAAGATTTCTTGTCAGAATTTAATTAAAGTAGAAAAGGGGAACGCAGAGATACATTTATCAAACGTCTGGCTCCTAGAAATGAATGTGTGTTGTTTCCGTCTATCGGATCACCCTTCCCAAGTTCTGCATTGGCTGGAACGGTGTATACATCCCCACTCGTTAGTGCAATATATGCTTATCGATGGGCAGAGTTAACATACAAATTTTGGTATGGTATGCGCTCTCTGCATAATCTTTTGATATATCTCTTATTGGCATACACTGTGTGTTTAGAATCACTTGAAAGAGCGATTTTGACCCAAGTTTTTGCATTGGCTAGAATGACGTATATACCCCATTCCTTAGTTTCATTGGATACTTTACAACATTTCCAAGTGGAAGGGGCGATTTTCCCCAATATTTGTCTATGTATATTGTTGTGGTATGAGAGGTCACAACATTTCTTGATCTTATTTTTATACAGTCATTTTTTTCACACCCTGTTTCAAGGATAATTGCATTACACATAAGAGTGTCGCGGTGAAGGGCATGACCCCTAGTGCTACACCATACATACACATAATTGTTATCCTGCATATAAATCGGGCGAAGCATATAAGTATGTGATTCAAGGTAGATCGCTTTGCACATAAGTTCAGATGATAACTTGATTGTTGCACATAGTACCTGTGATATTCCGATCTCTGCTTATATTTTCTTTGTACATAGTTCATACTTGATGATAACTCGATGGTTGCACATAGTACGTGTGATAGACCGATATCTGTTTATGTATATATCGTGACTGAGTTTTATTTATAAATTGTACTCTGCATATGGCATTGAGTCTACTACTGAATCCAACCTAGCTGGATCATTGTGCATTTAGTTTGATATCTAATTCCAAAGGATCATTGTTTATATATATTTATATATTTATATCATTTAGCCTGAGGTATAAAAACTCTAGTTGATTCGTTAAGTTCCTTACCTTTCTCAGGGAGAGAGGTTGTGAGTTAGATGTACAAACCCTCTTACGGAACCTTGTGAAAGAATCTTAGTTCACTTTTAACCTAGTCGATTCATTTCCTGCTCGCGGGTGGTCTCTCGATGGAAAAACATACGCCGGGAAGAGACCTATGGTTGGTAGGAAAGTTGGAGTCAAGCCTTCAGTTGCTTTAGTCTTTTGGATTAGTTAAGTACCTCTCATTTGTGGTATTTATTATAAGCTTACAAGTTTATAAATATGTATTTTTGTCACGAGTGGCCTTGGTAACTATTGTATTGATTGACATGTTGTCTGTACATTTTTTTTCATTATGGGTGTAAATTTTAGATGGATTATCATATTTCCTTGTAATTTGTTTCATTTATATATGTATACATGTTAGGTTAATTGTCGTAATAACAAGGTGTATAAATTAGAACGCATACTCATTCAATGGTTTATAAGAGATTTGTATAATCATGATAAGGGTGAATTGTTTTATAAGTATAATTATATTGTGTCCACTGAGGCCATTGATGTGCTCATGATATATGTGTTGCACATTATGGTTATTATGAAGCATGTATGTCATGTCCCAAAATTTTGCATTGGGTCACAATGGCTTAAGCCCTTGGCCATACTCATGATAGTTTGTCAAATTGATGCTAAGAGTCAAATAATTGCTAAGAATGATGTCCAAGTTAGTAATAATGTGAAATTAGATCCAAATGGACAAGGTGGGTCACATTACGAGAAATTCTCAATTCAATTTTGTAATATACCCATCCAAGAACTGTCATGGAGGAAAATTACTAGTTCCCTGGGTTGGGGGTGGAAGCTTTGGGATTTGAAATAAGGGGGATAATAAATGATGTTTGGACATTAGAATGGCATAAATATTTAATAAAAGAGCTAAATAAATATATCCAAAGGAAAATCAAAGTGGCAATTGATCGTGAAGACACATGGAGGATGTGGGACCCACACAAGCTAGATTTTCTATGCCACATGGCATCCTTTTCTTGTCATTTCGAATCCATAGGAATCCCAACGTTCTTGGGATGAGTTGGAAGGTCAATATACTTGGCATTAATCAATTAAGGTTGAATTGGAGTGGAAGAGTAGCTCCCATGGAAGAGGAAGAGGCATTTTGGAACTAGTGGGATACTTGGATTAGATTCCCTAGCTCTATAACAACAATGGTGAAGATGCTATGACACCTGTTGACACAGGGTCCTAGAAAGGGGTTTACTCTATCGTCAACAACACCAACAACCCCTTATTCACCAGCCCAGAAAGGAGTTACCCTTCCCAGCAACACCTGCAAAGCAGGTGAGGTCTCATCCGAGGCGGATAAGGGTGCTGCAGGAACCAAGCTTCCGCAGTTACAAAGAAGATACATGCGCATTAACCAGAGATCACAACCATTCACTATAGTTTACTAGTCAATTATTCGCATCAAAACATTTTAGCATTAACCAACAATATGTCTCACATAAACCAACAGGGAGAATTTACATAACCCATTATCGCATCATAGCATAACACTAGAATTCACAATCGAACATCTTCATTCATTAACTTCGGTAATCCTCTTGATGATTGTCCAAAGTTGCGCTTAACTTCGGTATGTTCCGAGCAACCTCTCCAACTATGGATGCTTCTCGGACACTGTGAATACTTCGATTATCCTTCTTATGAGGACAATCCCAATAAAAATGACTCTCCCCACAGCCCGAACACTGTAAGGGTTCTCTTTTTTTTTTCTTCCCTTTTCTTAAAGAGATTATATTTATACTTGGTTTTAATTGGTTTTTGTCTATCCTTAAAAGTATTCCTCTAAAAATTCTTATGTTTATTGAAGGGTTTGAATTCTCTTCTTTTAAAATTATTCCCCTATTTTTCTTGAAATTATATGGATTTTCATGTTTACTTTTAGACTGATCATAAGTTAATTTGTCCTTCCTAATTTCTCCATATAATTTGTTTGGTTATCAAACTCTAATATGTCTTTATAAAAGCTAGGTGAGCAAGCTAGGAATCTCTGAATTTTAGGTTTTTCTTCATTTAGGTAAGGCACATATATTACAAGGATAAGAATTTAGTACAAAAATCATACATTGACAATGAACCCAATCTTAACTCATAAAACTATTTTGATTTTCCCTCATAGCAATACTCTGAAAGGTATTCCCTTTTAAACTCCCTTTTAAACCAATTCCAACTAACTTTTCTATCATTAATGCTTTTTGCTCTTTTTAATTCTTGCCACCAAATCTCAACCTTCCCAAATAGATTGAAGATGACCATTTTACCCTTCATAGAGTTGGAATAATTATACATAGTAAATTATTTATTCATCCCAGATAGTAGCCAATCCTCAGCTTCTTCTCCATTTTTGACTTCCTCATCAAAGGTAGGAGACTTTATCTTTTTAAATTTTCCTATTATCTCATCTTTATATTTTCTCTTCTTCCTTCGTCTACCCTCATAGTCAACACTAGAATCTTCTGATTCACTAATTATAGGGATTTTTTTCAGAAGAACGACAGTTAGAGGATCTATTTTCTCATTTACGTTTCTTTTTATTTTTATAATTAGTTATCTCATTTAGTTTAGATAGCAAGGCCTCATTTAAGTCTTCCTCGGTCGTCAACGCCTTCTCATGTTTAGTTTTAAAGTTCATAAGTTCAACTTGTAAGTCTCTTACAGTTTGTAAAATCTCATCATTAACATTGTTATTGTTTGGTTGATCCCCATCATTAAGTTCAACTCAAACAGGTGGGGTAGGGGATCATCCTCCAGCCATTTCATCCTATAGTTAGTAAAACAAATTTCTTCTATACAAGTAAGAAGAACAAGAATTTAAAACATCATTAGTTTTCTCAAAATGTGAATGGACACCATAAGGACAAGTGTCATAACCTAATCTCTAATACCACATTGTAATGATCCCAAAAATCGTAAATGCAGATTTATTTATTTATTTATTTTTATTTTTATTTTGTAAAAACTTCTTGTTTTAATAAACAAGTAGGCACAACTTATCCTTTATTAAATCCAAACTAAAATGTATGGAACATATAATTGTAACAAACACTAACATAAGAAGCTACCATATAAAGGAAATTCCTATAATATATATATATATATATATATATATATATATATATCACTTCTCATCTCTAATCTATGTTATGCAACTTCTTATGTAACCAATTATACACTAAAGATATCATTCTATTTATAAATTTCAATTTACACACACACACACACACACACACTATATATATATATATATATATATATATATATATTAACCACACCTCTAATATAATTTTCACATCATTTTAACTTCGTAATGAATACAATATTTCTAACAACACCTTAACCACCCATTTACTTGCTTCTTTTAAAACTCCTTCCTATTTGTATAACATATATCTTTACATACAATTAAAAGACATAATTTAGGATTTAAGTTTCCCTTAATTGTAACCCAAGATGTGATTATAATACAAATTCCTTAATATGCCAACGAATGCACTTACATCTCTCGGTGTTAAGGTAAAATACATAAAACTACATTCATAGCAAGGGATTTTAGTAGCATATGTGTTAAACATATATTCATCATAACAAGGTAGTCTTTAATATTCATTCCAAATTTTTAACTTGTAAAATTTAAACTTTCGAATCGGTCTCCATTAACAAGAACGGGTTTTCCATGCTAATCTAAGTCACTCGACGAGGTTCTAGATTCGACCCGTTAAAAATCAACATAGAATAAAAAGGATAAATGCCACCTGGGTGATACCCTTGTACGACTTTCTAATTAGAAGGATGTGCAACGAAACTAGTCTGGTCACTCTACTGGAACACATTGCTAGTGTTTACAAATTCAGCGGTCTTTAGTAAACACCAATTTTTTTAACTACGGCACAAGATGACTGTTGATCCAGTCAAGGACCTCTCTGCTTACCAACAAGAAGATAGCAACGAATTTTAGTGTTCATAATCTTGGAAAATATTTAACAAACACTAAATCCCTCTAACTAAGACATAATATGACAGTGGAGTTGGTAATGGAATAAAAACTCTTTAAATGTACCATTTGGAAAGAAACCTTGTTTGAAAAAAACACTTAGAAAAATACTTTGTAAAAACAAACACTTTTGCAAAAATATTTTGGAAAAAAAACACCTTGAAAAAACCCATTCCAAAGAAATATTTGCAAAAATACACTGGAAAACAAATACCTTGAAAAAATCCATTGCAAAGAAATCTTTTCTAAGGCATTTTTGCAAAGAAATAAGAAGTCCAAAAATACCTTGGAATCAAAAATCCTTTGCAAAAATGCCTTAGAAAAAAACTCTTTGAATGTACCTCTTGGAAAGAAATAGGAAGAAAAATACCTTGTAAAAAAAACTCCTTTTGCAAAAGAAATCTCCTTTGAAAACCCCTTCAAAAATATTTTGACCAGAAATATGCACAATTAAAATGTGCGAAAATAATGAATGTATTTAGTTTTATTTATAAAAGTATAGACAAAGTATTGTTTTTACTGGGCAACGACAATTTTTTTGCGTTTGGTTTTTTGGTCGAATAACCTTTGTTATAAATAATGGTTCCGTTACGGAAAAAGGTTTTTCGGCCGAATAATTATTCGGCCGAATAACTATGCAGCCGAATAACCTTTGAAACCTAAAAACTTCACAGTTCTACACAGTTTTCAGGTTTCTCCATTTTAAGAAGGTAAAAACAATCTCTTACACTACAAAGCGACTGTCGGACTTGATACCATTAGTTTCATCATTGAATCTACTTTCCGTATGTATATATTTTGTTGTGTATAGGTGAGATATGATATTTTTAATTATTTTTTTTCTTAGCATGTGTCGAGTTTGGTTTCATCTCTTTCAAAATGCGGTGAAATGAAAAATCCATAGCTTTAAAAATACACCACCAAACAAATTGAAAAAAATATGGTGCAGTTAATTGTGTGTCTACTTCAAAAGGGTATTCGTAGATTTTTTAGTTTTATAGTCAATTGAGAGAAAAATTTTGAGACACAAAACATGTTGAAAATCGACAAGGTTTCCCCATTGATCGAATTCAAAAAAATATAATAATTAGTATATAGATCCATTGGTTACAAAATTATAGTCATGCAGTAGTATATTGTGTGTAGATTGTCAAAGCATATTTTGTTTTTGCAAAAAACAAGTTTAACAATGATTTTACATTTGCAATAAAACATGACTATTTTGTAGTCCTTTCATTTTATAAGAACACACTGTCAAACATTTTCCAAATCGACATATCAAATCTCAATAAAAAAAAATTGAAAAAATTATGAATAGAAATCTAACATAATCCTCTAAAAGTTTTCATTTTAGTGAAAAGTGAAATTCCAAACAAAAATATCACTTTTATTCACCCAAAGTTGAAAAACATGAAAAATTAACATTTATTTTCTCACAATACCCCCCAAAATAGACACCCATCTTCATGGATTCACCCACAAGTAAGGAAACATTACAAACCCAAATCAAAGGGATAACTATTTACAGAGTCAGTGCACTCAATCAAGACATGGTACCGACTGTATAAGTTCAATGTGGAGTCTAACCAGAGATACTCCCAATCGAAACGATCATCCACTAATATGTCTACTTAACGAAAACCGATCTACACCTGCTCGATCCAACATTTGGGCTATAGTACTTATCAAAACAGCTATTTTAATTTACAAGTGCAGACAATCAAATGACTCTAAGCATGATCCAACACATGGATATTATCTCCTAACAGAATACAGTGATGATAACAAGATGAAGAGAACAAAGACATACATTCACACAGGGTAATAAAAATGCATTTATTCATCAAGACTTCGTAAAGTACTCGATGTTTATGATCAAATATAGAGGCAAGATAAATCCATACAAGGATTCACAATAATCTCAAACTTGGTTTAACTAGCTTCCAAACAAAGTTTAACCCAAGAAGACAGAGTGAAACAACAAAAAAGAAACTTATAAATATAATAAATCCAACAAGACTCCCAATCGAATAATGATAAGTTTCATCATAAATTAAATAAATAATTATACAACAGTTTCTCTGAGCATGATTTGATCTGATAGAATCTACAACAATCCAGTTAAAACAAATACACAACAGGCTTTTGACTCGAGCATACTACCTCAAAAATATTCACAACTCTACTGTCTAAAAATGAATCTTAAAATGGCAAGGAAACTCAACAAAAGACTCCCACAGAAGCTGATGCATAAAATCCCAATGCTCTTAGTTTTTCTTCTTTTTTAATAAAAATATTTTGAATTTCTATTCAACCCGTGAAATTTCCAGATATCAAATGATTAGTGAAAAATTTGATCCAAAAATATAAATTCCTCATTTGATAGATGCAGTCAACTTGTCTACAAAAACTATGTTTTATCAAAATAGAAAACGACTCTTAGATTAACAAAGTAATCATTGGTTTGACATGGTCATATTGTTTATAATAGCTCTATTCTATTAGTTTAAAATATAGCTCTAAGATAAATAGATTTTTATGATCGCTCTAACCAAAGTTCATCCCATTGTACACAAGTTTGAATTTAAATTAACTCCAAACTCTGTAAAAATATAGAGACTTCGATTGAAACCTCAATGTGTAACCCACGGGGTTTTGAATATATTGTAGTTGTAAAGCATTCGTAAGACCCCGTAGGGATTTACCATGGCAATAATAAAAAAAATATTGACTATAATTATCCCAAACTATTATCTATTTACCATGTATACTTTACAATTAAAATTTCCAAATCAGAGAGAGTTACAGATCTTTATCATACCAGAGAGTGAATCCATTGAATGTATACATACTTTTTCCAAAAACATATCGTAATAAAAATGGGTATTATGCTACATTCCAATTATATTTATATATGACAGGGATATGCGAACCGAATACACAACATCAACATGGCTTTCATATATTCAGAAAATAAAACTACCCGATGATATGCCATTAATAATATGATTGTCCATAAGGCGAACCATACTTACTTGAATCAATGCAAGAGATAGCTTGGAGAATCAACTCCTCCTAACCATAGGAGAGAGAAACTCAACAGTTATCCCAACTCCACCCTCGAGATGGATCACCACCATGCACACTAGAACAACAGGAAAAGCTTCCATGCGGCACTCTCCCTCAGAGTTCGTAACAAGCTCAGTGATGGACTTATAAAAGAGAGAATTCACTCAACACATGCACTCACAACACAACTCCTCCATGAAACACACAACGTCCTATGCTATCTCAGTGCACCAATATATACCTTTTTCCGAGGTCTTGTGCCATCTCAATCAAATCTCAATCAATCCTTCAATCCCTATGATTTAGGATCTTGTCTGGTTGTTGAGCTTTTAGATTGGATTTTATTGGTAAACTATTCCTTGATTTCTTTACACATGTTCTGTGTCTCATGGTGGTGTCCTCTCATTTAACTGAATTCTCCAGCTATCTTTTTATTTAATTAATAATAAAATAATAGTTTGTTGTGCAAAGTGTCACTCACACCTCTTGTGAGTATTTTTTAGTTTTTAAATAACTCTTACAGAAATAATTGGATTTTTGAAATATTTTCACAAATATTAAATCAAAAATAAAATAATAATGTGTTGGGGGTATCACACTCCTCAGGAAAAACATCCTTAAACTTATTTAGAAATGGAAAATATTCTATTTGTTGTTTGTTTTCCTCATTATAAGTTTGAATACATGTAGCTTGAAACCTTTCCTAGAACATCTTTTAGTCTATATGACTAAAATTTGTCTAATTGAAATTTTCTTTGCATCCCATGAAAAACTTTCAGGTTTCCTTCCTCGTCAACAAAAGTAAAAGATTTTTTCAAAAAATTAAGTATCACATGATGCTTCTCTAACCAATCCATGGCTATTAAGACATCATATGAACCCAATGGTAGTATATTCAAGTTTCTTGTTGTTTTCATGCCATTCATGTCTATAGGACAATCTTTAACCAAACCTAAAATTTTCCTTTTTGTACCTATAGTTAGTTGCACTAGCCATGGTTTACTGTGCTTATTTTTATTTAAATGAAAAACATCAACAACTTTAGGATAAATGTAACTACGAAAAGATCCTGGATCTATCAAAATAGAGACTGGTTTTGTCAAGAGTTTACCTTCTATTTCTACCATAGTAGACTAATGATCTGCTTGCTTTCCTTCCAAGGCTACATAAATTCTAGGTGTTCTTGCAACATCATCAACCATCACATATTCTTGTAAATGATTCAAAACATTGTTATTTTTCTATGGGAAATCTTTATAATAATGGGGGCCTTGTCATCCCCAACAGTTTATTGTTGTTGGTGCTAGTTTATTTCTTGTATAAGTTGTTGGGTTTTTTCTAGTTTGGGTTGGGAAGTTTGATTGAAACTCACTTCTAGTGAAATTTCTACTATACGGAAAACTATTCATTATGTTTTTGGTAAGGAGGTGGCTTAAATCCATTCTTTCCACAATCTGAAAATATTTTACGCTTCTGATTCGTGTCGGCTGTTGGCACACTTTTACTTCGACTATGGTTCAAACATCTAATGCAACACCAGAAAACACCACAGATAATGACATGAAATGGTTTTAACCCTTTTGGAAACACCTACGAAGAAGATGAGGTCTCACTCGAAGTACCTATGGAAACTGTAGGAACTAGGTTTTTGCAGCGTAGGAGGGGAACAACTCGATAGACAAGTCATTTATCCTAGAACCCATCACTTCAACAGATCTACCACTTCGAAAAACCATTCACTTCGACAGAATTCATGAGTTCACCCAAAATTTATATAACATATATTATACTTTGCATTCACAAGTTTATTCATCTAAGTATAATTATTCATTCATTCATGTAACTCATAAGAAAAGGAAACAAACACATAACACATCAAACAAATAACACCATTATTTACCATGGAAACCCAAGATGGGAAAACCCATGAAAGTGTTGCTTTTATTCATGAGTTGCGGGCAATAAATAAGCAATTCATTTTCCTTACTTATAGATTCTTCCTTGAATTACAAAAGACATGTGCACATAGCATGCAGATCATGAAACTCAACTCTTCTCATTCACTTCGACATAGTAGGAATGATTTAGAATAGCTTAAAAATCTCTAACCAACCCCAAAATTTCCCACTTATTACATATTTATAGGGCGCACATAGCCTACCTCGTTCCCACTAACCCACTATCTGACTACTCAACTCATTAATGCAAGTGGAAAAGCTATAACTAACTAACTCAAATCCTCCCTTTGACATAATCAACATAACTGTTTCCTAGTTTCTCGGCCACTTCATCAGAGTTGACTACTTCGCCGAACCACTTTTACTTTAGCTCTATCCACACCAAAATTGTCTTTACCAAAAATTGGTACCCAAAATTCACTATGCCCAATAGGTTCCCAACACTCACATGTGGCTCATCTTGAGCCACTTCAAGGTTGGTTTACAAGTTCCAACATCTTCGACAAAAAATCCTCATAGATATTTCGGGTAACCTCGACCAGCTGTTGTACTTCTTTCTTCTTTTGGTTTATTGCCTCGACCAACTCAATAGTTATATGCTCTTTGTTCTGCTCGAATGTTTGAGCAATTGTCATTTTAATGTGTGTATGTTGGCCTCCAATAACTTCAAACACTCACTTATCTTCTGACTAGAGTGCTTCCACCCATTCTAATCATTTCCTTTGTTGAACTCTCAGTTGGTTGATCTTAGTCTGCAACACTTTATTTTCTACAACCTTCCTCATTCTCTCAACTGGTGGTAGAGTCTTTAAAGAAGACCCTGCAGACTTGTCATATTATATTCGATGACCCCAATTTTGGTATTGATCTCCTCAAGCTCTGCATCCTCAAATAGAAAATCCCAAGTCTACGACACCTCCTCATACATATTCATACATTGAGCCTTGGATTCTTGAATGCTTTGGGCGGCTCCTTGGACTTCGACCCTTCTTTTCTTTGTCACTTCTAACGGTGTGATGGGTACTAGTTTGGCTTCTAATTATTGCACTTTTTGACTATATCCTAGAATGAAAGCTTCGAGTCACTACAACTTCTCCTTCGGTGCCATTACATCAATCACTTCTGCCTCAGGAACTACACGGCATGTTACCGTGATAGCCTCCTGGAATTTGTACATTTCTTGATGTAGAAAATCCTTGTCCTGTTGAATCTCAACAAGATGATACTTAAGTGTTGTTGCTTGATTCTTGTATCCTTTCATGAGGTCAAAAATAGACCGCTCCCACGCTTTGAACTCATGTGCGATGCTTTCTTGTAAACTATGCAATATAAAAATACGCAACGTAGGCAGGTTCAACTCCGCATACCCCATATGAGGGACTTGCACACTTGTCCCTACTTCATCAAAACTTAGTGCTCTTGGAAAAAACTTGAATACTTTGTTGCTTGAAGGTGGTGGAGTCAACTACTCCCGACTTTATTCTTCATGTGCAGCCTTGACCTGCGGCGTAGCAGGCTACTATGGAGTGAGATGCTAATCTGCTTGACCACTTGCAAGAGTATGTCCAATATGTCCATTACACTGCTAAACACCTAGATTCTTTTCTCCTATGCAATATTTTGATTCTCTTCAGTGACCTCTGTCATCCTGTCGAACAAGATGTTGAAATCATCCTCTATTAAGGCATGCACTTTGCTAGATCTATGCACTTTTTTCTTCTTCTTTCCTCCTCGTGTCGATGTTCTAGCCTTGCGATTTTCTCCTAGACCTAGATCAGTAGGAGTATGGATTGAATTGTGGTCATCATTCTCTGGCTAGGGCAGCTTATCTTTGTCACCCCCATCAACAGTGTTTTGTGTACTCTGATTTTGACTTGTGTTCTTTTGCTGGCTAGAAGTAACCTCCTAGCAAATAATGCCTGAACTTTTGCAGAGCAAATACCATGGCTAGCCCTTCTCTCTTTGTCATAGTATAATTTCTTTCTTCCATGGAGAATTTTTGACTAGCAAATGCAATACGATGATCAATAGAATCCTCACCTAGTTGAGCGAGCACTGTGCCCAGAGCGACCAAAGATGCATCAACATGCACGTGAAATTCCTCTTGGTAATCTGGGAACACCAAAATAGGCATTGTTGGCTATAAATGACCTAGAGGTTTTCTTATAAGACCCAGGTTCTTTGCGGTTTCCCTTTGACCAACAAAACCCCTTCGCGCCGGCCCTTTCGGAAACAACCTGCAAGCAGGTTGAGGTCTCACCCGAGGTGTATCTATGGGGTACTGTGGAACCAGGTTTCCATAGTAAGTGATAAGTTGCTGGGATGGACATACTACGCAACACAACAGAGGATATGTGCTGCGAGGTGAGACTGTGCAATGATGGGCAACGCTGCAGTCTGCACCACTATACTCTTCTACCGCGGGACTTCTACTGAAGCTGCGAACAATCCAACTTTATTCTATACTTGGATTATCTCGAAAACGATTAAGGCACTGAAATGAATATCACTCATCCATTCATTCAGGCGCTTAACTAACTATCCTTCTAACATTCATTCATTAACTTAGGATGTCATGATTTGAACATAGATGATTGATCTAATCCACTGTATACATTCATTTACTGTGTGTAAGAAACTACTTAACTAGATGACTGATTCACTGTCTTCATACACAAGAATAAATGTTCACCATTCAACTATTCATACGGAACTTAACATATCATTTCCATACTTTTCTAATGGAAAATGCATATAAAATCTCTCTTCATAACAGTATGCAAGGAACATCTAGACATTCATTGACAGAAAATACAAGTAAGCATTCAGTCATAAAACACAATCACACAACACGAGATTTGACGTGGTTCACACCCCGGGTGGAAAGCTACGTCCACAAGAATGGTTGGTAATATATTTCTTTAAAAGGGATGGGGACAACCATTCTTAGTCTGCACACTCAGCTGCAGACTCTCCTTCCTCTCAGATAGGTCTC
This sequence comes from Larix kaempferi, assembly GCA_027924585.1. NCBI lineage: Eukaryota > Viridiplantae > Streptophyta > Pinopsida > Pinales > Pinaceae > Larix > Larix kaempferi. The sequence goes on along the minus strand of BSBM01000047.1, from coordinate 35,803,509 downwards.
TGCGCACATAGCTGCAGAGCCTTTACAATCTTCTTAGCTCAAAAGAGATTTTACACTACAACAACAAAAGTAACCCCAAAACGTAACCCCATCCCATACAAAATTGTCTTCTAAAATAGTTCATGCCTCTAAGGTCATGTCTTTACAAAGCCAAAGACCTAAACCCAAATCCCTTAGGGTTTACAAAACTGCACCGGTTTCCCTAAACCGGCTTGCTGGCATCCGGTAGCGTTTTCTTCATCGTGGTGGTTATCTACATCTTCATTCTATCGCTATCGGCCTCCCTGTTGCACACGTGCCAACATATATCTTTCACAGAATCGTTCATCTCTAATGGTTTCTCCCACCAGGCGTGCTAAGACGTCGCTTTCCTCAACAAATTTGTGCATTGGCCACCTTCCTGATTTGCTCGTGCCCGCTGCTCGGCATTCCTGGAGCATATTTCCAAAATTAGACCGTTACTGGTCCATCCGATACCTGCACCTGATCCTTGTCCAGCACTCCACTTTACTGGCTCCACGTGTCCTAATTGCTTCGCAGCACTGCCTCCTCATAGCGCTGGTCTTCGCGGTGCTTCCAAAACTCGGATGCTGCGCACAGCTTCGCAACCTAATCAAAACATGGATGCTGCGCATAGCTCCAAAACACCCTCAACACTTAGACAAAATTATATTTCTGAGATGTGCTCAGCTCAACTTTCCCTACTTATCAAAAGGTGTTACCAAAACTTTGTCCTAACCTGGGCCCAACATGCCCCTAACACTTACATGTGGCACGTCCCCGAGCCACTTGCTGCTTCGGTCGTCTCACTCTGCTCCGCGACCAGTGGAACTAATTTGGCCGCGAACTCATTATATGCACTAAGAAACTGCTCCACTGCTTCTCTGGTGTCCTGTTCAACTTGCTGTACTGTTTCAAGCAGTGCTGGAGTTATCTCTTCTCCAATTAGTCCCTGTACCTACTCCTGGTTGTCGCGCAATTCCTTTAGCTTGTCTTCTATCTGCTGTGACATTTCTGTAGCATCCTCCAGGAATTGTTGTGACTGATTGTCCATCTCAATCTCTTTATCTCTTAATGCCTGGACTTGCTTCTTCAAGCTTGATACTTCCTTATACCTGGACAACCTCTTTCTGGGTGGCAGAGCCTTGAGCTCTGCGTCCAACTTCTCTAGCGCGGTCTGCTTTTCCTTTACCACGGTCTTTACCTGCAGTAGCCCCTGATCCTCTTCAAGGACAGTGAATGCCTTTGAAACTTTTTCCAAGAGATCTTGGCACTTATCCATATCACTCGTTATGTTCTGCACGACATCACTCACTGCTTTCTCTCTTAACTGCTGCTCATTTAATGGCGTCTTCTTATTCATTTTTTCCTTCAATGTGGCAATATCAGCCTCATAAAAAATCTCTTTATCCTGCATCTTCGACTACAAGCATCTCACCTTATCTCCGATCCTCAGAACTATGTCTGCAGAATCATCCTTGATTTCTATACCTTCAATATCCTGGGCAACAGTGGATATGGTATTCTCCAATTTTTTTCGGTAGTCCTATTCATCACGCAGATGCATGTCTGTGCGCAACTCGAGCTGTTTGTTTGCTGTGGTGAGCTCCGCTTGTGACTTCATCAACTCTACCATTCGTTCATGCATCTCCTCGACGATCTGCATGTGGATGAAGTGCAAGCCTGGTAAGGGGATTTTGGCCAAGTCGAGCTCTACCCGCTCGACTCCCTTTGTGTCCAAGGCAACTTGTTCTGTCATTGGCAATGCAATAGCCAATGGGTTCACATGGACAGTCCTGGTCTTTAACGAAAGCGTTATGGCTAGCTGCGGTGGCATTTGCTGTGAGGTTCCTGCTGACCTCCCTTCAGCTCCTTCTTCACACGGCAAGGTTATGCTCTTTTGGATCTCATCCATTTTCTTCATAAGGCCTTGCAGTGTGAGCCTGGTCTTTTGCAGGTCCTCCTGGATGACCTGATCATTTTTGTCTTTGTCAGTCATGAGCTCGTGCATCTGTTTTGAGACCCTTTTTTCTATCATGTCAAAGTCATCTTCCTTCAGCACTGTCTCAGCTTGAGTCTTTGTGGCCTTCATCTTCTTTCGCGCCTTAGGCTTCTGCAAGGTCTCAGTCTCTTTCTGCTTCCTTGTTTCTTCAACAATCGAGCATGATAGCGGGATTGGATCATCTTCGTCAGAGTCTGTCTCAACATCCATGACTTCCACATAGAAGTCGGCGGGCCATTCCTTCATGAGGGCTTCAATGTCCTCCTCATACATATGGTAGTTACTTGGGTACCATTCTGGCTTCTTCATTCTTGCCTTGGGTGAAATGAAGATACATCACATGTCTACACTGAAATCAAGAACGCGAATGTACTTTGATGTTATCTGCTTTGTGATGCGGGGTGTATGGATAATCGCATCGTGCAGCTGAGTGTAATATTGATAGAAAACCTTAGTTATCGCATGTTGTCACTTTGTGTGGATATTTTCCCAGAGGTTGTCATACCAGAATCCTCTGGGATCATTGGTTTCTATATTAACACCCACATAGTCCCTTGGCTCCTTCCATCCGAAAAAGGCGCTGAGGATGATCAGCCATGTGAAGTGGAATTGTCCGCCGTTTTCCTGGGTATCATTGAGCTCATCCAAGAACTCATTCCAAAGATATTGACAGCCATTGAACTCAATGCCTTCAGCCGCTACGGCACCAAGTAATACTGCGCCCGCAGGCACCTCCGTAGGCCTAGCCGTTCTGAGTATTTTTCCTGCAAGTAACTGTGTGACAAATTTTGTCGTTCTGTCTTCAATTTCTTCTATGGGAAAACCTCTTTTCCCCTTCACCAATGCATGGCTTTTCTTCATTTTCTCAACAGCTTCTTTTTCCTTGCTCTTCCCTTGGAAGAACTGCTTGGGATCCTTACCGCACTTGCTGAGACTTGTTATGTGGTGGATCAAGGCAATGTTGACATCAATATTTTTGTCTAGCCATAGGTATCCCTGGTGGATTCACGCCATCAGCGTGCAAATCACGGCATTAACTTCCGGTGAGTGATCAAAATTTGGCAATATGAGGAGGTTCAACAATCCTGACTGAACTACCTGCGTCATCCAGCTTTCGGCAACCAAGTTAAATGTTCCCTTGGCATCTTTCTTCCAGCACATATACTGGTCAGGCTAGAACTGTGGGTACTTAGGTGCGTGGGGCTCTTCCTTTTGCATGCCTAGGAGTTCAAAATCTTCCCACTTACAATCCAGAATCTTTCCAAGCAAGTTCTTGGCAACCTCTACATGTTTTGAGATTGACGACAATGGGATTTCATATTTAGCGGTCTTCACCAGTTTAAAGACTGGGGCATCCGATGCCCGTGGTGATATATACTCTGGTGTCAGCTTCAATGGTTCTTTCTGAAAGATTAGCGATGTTTGTGTCGTCTGTCCCATCTTTAGAATCTTGCTTCGTGGTGTAGTTACATCTTTCCCTTTATCTTTCCCTTTGTCCTGCATGAGTGGATTATGGCGAGGTGATCTACAGGATCCTTGGCCTTGTTCTGTTACAACCTTCTTGGAAGGAGTTTTCATTAACTCTGCAATTCCCCCGTGTTGAAAGACTTGGATTGATTCTTGAAGTGTAAGCTCTTCTTCTCTATCTAGTGATTTGGACATTCACTGGCGAGAGTAGGCAATTGTTTTTGAGAGATGACTAAGGGTTGCTATCATAGGAGAAAACGCATAAAAATTCTAAGTGTCTGGTAATGCCCGCGAGTCCTTATGCGGCGTTATTTATAGGCGCAGCTGAGTCCCCCCTGCGCCTTCCAATGGCTAGATGAGCATTTAATGTGGTGTCCGTTGGCCAATTTGAACGATTCCTTCGGTCCCTTTCGTCGTCAGCGTGTTCAGAATGACTATCTTTTCATTAAATGCTGAAGCGAGTGCTTGCAACGGTCACATAACAACTATTTTTTTCCAACGGTAGTATAACGACTATTTTTCTGAGTGTTGCACCAAGCTGCGCGGCAAGCCATCTGAGATCCTGCACAGTTTCTTCGTAGTACCAAGATTTTTCCAACTACGCGGTTCCTTTTTCTTTTCTTCTTTCCACCCCCTCGCTCAGCTTCAGCAATGCTGCGCGGTACACACATTGAAATACTTATCACCTATGTACAGAGTCTTTTACATTTCCAGTGTCCAATTGCAATTGTACCTGACACTTGGAACTCTCTTTCTCTTCTTATCATTCAGGATTTTGCGAAGTAGGGCTGTCATGATACAGCTTTAGCTTTCTTCCATTTATCAAAGTTGGTAGAGTATCGCCAGCTAAATTGGCTAACTAGACTGCACCGGTGTTAGTAACATGTATTATAGTATATGGACCAAGCTAATGCATCTTAAATTTACCAGGAAACTTCATGAATTTGCTATCATACAAGAGGACTAGGTCACCTACTTGAAAGCACTTGCTCTTTATATGGAGATCATGCCAAGCTTTCTCGCGGTCTTTCTGAACTTGCTAGTGGAATCCGACAATGAAGCGATCTTCCTCCAACCCAACAAGGCGTAGAAACCTTTCTTCTAATGCTGCGTGGTCTGCCATCCCCGTGAATGTAATGATCCTTAAACTAGGGACAATATACTCCATTGGCATTATAGCTTCCTGCCCATAAGCCAACTGGAAAGGTGTATGTTCTGTCAATTTCTTCCATGTAGTCCTGTATGCCCATAACATAGAAGAGACGTGCAGATCCCAATCATCTCTGTTTAAATTGCAGACCTTAGTCAATGCGTTCTCTAGTATTTTATTGAAAGCCTCAACAGTGCCATTTTCCTGTGGATGATATGGAGTACTGTGCTGATGACGAATGTGAAATTCCTCTGTAAGTGCCTCAATGGTCTTGTTCAAAAACTGAGTACCTTGGTCACTCATCAAAATCTTTGGGAAACCAAATCTTGACAATATTTCTTCAAAAATGAACTGTGTAGCAGTACTGGCGCTGTAGTCCTTGACTAGCTTTGCTTCTGACCATCTGGTGAGGTAATCAGTGGCAATAATAATATACCTCGCACCAGTTTTTTTTCCTGGTGGGTTTATAGGACCCACAAAATCAATTGCCCATTTCTCAAATGCTTGCAAGGTCAACTATGGGTTTAATGGCATCTCATCTCTTCGTGAAGGTTTCCCTATCCTTTGACAGACATCGCAGTTCTTGCAGTATTCTTTGGAATCTTTTTGGATCGTGGGCCACCATAGCCCTGCACGCAATATTTTCTGCACAGTGGCCCTTCCCGCATAGTGACCTCCCGCGATCCCTGAATGTGCGTCTGCTAGAATAAATGGTTTCTCATGATCTAGTACGCATCTGTGTAGGACTTCATCCAACCCGAGTTTGCATAATTGACCTGCAATTATAGTGAAGTTTGCGGCGCACACCACTAGTTGTTTCTTCTACTAGACAGATAATTCCTGCGGTGCCAGCCTTGTTGTTAGGAAATCAATGATATCCTTATAATAATCATCGACAACTTGTATAGCAAATAACTACGCATCAGGCAGACTGTCTTCAATGTTCATCGGTTCTTCTCCTGATTCAATCCCTGACAGATAATCAGGTCCCAAGTTTAGTCTACTTGGCTTAACAACAATCTCAAAATCATACTCCTGGAAAAGCAACAACCATATGCATATGCGCCCCCCTAACACTGGCTTATTGACCAGATATTTCAATGCAGAATGGTCAGTGAACATAAGGAAGTGTGAACCAAGCAAGTAATGCTTGAATTTCTGTAGGGCATATACCATTGCAAGGCCTTCCCTCTCGGTAGTAGTATAGTTCTTCTCTACTATTTAGAGCTTCCTGCTCGAAAATGCAATAGGGTGGTCAATACCTCCTTCTCCTAGCTGAGCTAATACGATTCCCAAAGCAATGCATGATGCGTCAACATGGACATGGAATGGCTTCGTCCAATCTGGAAAGACTAGAATCAGTGCAGTCACCATCTTTTCTTTTAATGTATCAAATCCTTGTTCACATTCCGCTTTCCAGATGAATGGTGCGTCTTTCTTTAGCAGCTTTTCCATTACTGCGGTTATCTGTGCATAACCCTTTATGAATTTCCTGTAGTATCCAGTATGGCCTAAGGTAGAGCGCAACATCTTGACTGAGGTTGGTGTTGGCAAGTTCACAATAATGGCAATCTTTGCAGGATCCACCATCAATCCCTGCTTACAAACAATGTGCCCAAGTAGAATGCCATAAGGAACACAAAAAATACACTTCTTTAGATTTAAAGAGATTTGATGCTGTCGACACTTCTCAAGCATCATTCTGAGGTCTATACAATGGTTCTTCAATAGGACAAAGATAGTCCAATCATCAAAATATGCTCCAAGAAACTTATGCATAAACTATTTGAATGCTGCAACGACCACTTTGGAAAATATGGCAAGTGCATTCTTCAAGCCAAAGGGCATTACTGTGTACTGGAATGAACCCCATTCTGTATCAAAAGTTTTCTTATGGCTGTCCGCGGGATCAATCCTGATCTGATGATACCCTGAAAAACCATCAATAAAAGAATATGCCTCATTCCCTCCAACATTGTCAAGCACTTCATCTGTAAAAGGAGTGGGGAATGGGTCATGCAGAGAAGCATCATTCAGTTTTCTGAGATCCACACAAATCCTGATCTCACCCTTCATTTTCTTGTCTTGAATGACCATGGGACTAATCCACTCAGATTCCTTGACAGGTTCAATGATTCTTGCTTCAAGCATCTTATCCAGCTCTTCCCGCACTCTTTCTTTATAGCGCGGATTTAATCTGTACGGTCTCTACTTGACAGGCTTTGCACCTAGCTTCAAAGATATTTTCATGACTCTTGGGTCTCCCAGAATTCCTTTCATTTCTATAAATTTTGTCGGAAACAGCTCCTGATACTCATGTAAGGTATCTGCGATCTCTACAACAGTCTGATCATCCCAATAGTCTCTAATTGCTGCGAACTTTGGTTATTCTTTTGTGCCAATATTCACCTTCTGTGTCTTTACTAGACCGCTCATGTCTGGGATTTCTAATGTAGGTTTTTCTACATCGCACGCACCCTCCGATTCTGGTATTCTTATGTTGCGTGGATCATCGTCATCATCTTCCTTGCTATCCCCATCTTCTTCAACTAGGTTATAACACTCGATAATATGTTCTTCATGTTTCTTCCATTCCGAATGTAGGTTTGCAGGAAAGGTATCTGCCCTGAAGAATTCCTCCAATGTCATATTTTTGTGAGGACAGTCTTCCCTGAATATGCATTCCTTAATTATTTGCAATGCCTCATGGATGAACGGGTTTTCATCCTCGAAGCTGAAGTCCATCTAGAAGTTCGCAGTCAAAATTTCCCAATCAGTGGTTTCTCTGCACAACTCTAGGTCTAGGTACGATTTCTTTCGAATGTCGTCCTCCAGGGTATGCATGAATAGGTGCACCCATTCTTCTCATGGCCTTTCTAGCCATGCTTGTGAACAGACTTCAATATGCTGACTAGGATCTGTATGTCCATTAAACTTCTGAAAGGGTAAAGTAACCCTATCGGCAAACTGAATCTACATCTTAATCTTGCATTGGTCCCAAGTGGTCAATGTCTGGTTGTGTGCATTCCACCATCTGGCGGGTGTGTCACATAGTGCCATATCCAATGCTGGTAATCTATGCTCATCTGCAATAGATGCAGTGTATTCTTGGATGAAAGTATAAACATTAGCAGAACCATCATATGTGGGAATAGGATTTACCTCCTTCCCGATCCAGGGCAGTGATTTCGTAACCTGCGTGCACCTTCTTACTGATACTTCATGCATCCGGCTTTGCCAATTTTTCAGTCCTGCCTCCGAATTAGAGATGCAGGAGCTATCACATCTCCAGCTGAGTGTGCCATCTACGGTAGGATTAATGTAATCTTCTTGGTTCGCTGTGAGCTGGTATAGTCTATCCAAGTCTTGAGCCTTGGATTCCTCCTGAATCGGCTCGCTGTATCTGTCACCATCTACAGGATCCAACAGTGCGATGACCCTAAGAAGCTTCCCTTCAAATATCATCTTCTTTGATTTTAAGTCAATAATAGCCAAGTTATCCATAGCCCAGTCAATTCCTAGCAGAGCAGGAAAAGGTTGACTATCATCCACAATCTCGATAACTTCGAAGTCTGTATGACTTTGGACTCCATCAATGTCGACTATTACGTCAGCTAACCGGCCAAAAGGTATGACTTTCTCTTGGTTAGCCATTCTCAACTGGATAGGTGACCATGACAACTTTGGTCGACCCATCTGTTTCCATGTTTGCTTAGTTAAGACATTTACTTCAGAGACTAGATCAAGGATGACTTCATCCATTTCAAAATCTCCTATCTGTGCGGTAAGCCTCATTTCTCGACCTGTTCTTTTATGCTTCTTTATGTGATGTACTACGCTATCAGAAGTCTTTGTTCTGGTCTGCGGCGCATATTGGTTTATGAGCTTCTGTAGCTCAACTATGGCATTTTCACTTTTGGGTAACTTCATGCAGCTTCGCAGGAACTGCGCAACGGAAGTGCCAACATCCGTCACAGTGCTTGTTTTGTCATAGGCTGCTGGCATGTCTTCAACATGCGGTGGTTTACTGCGCAATGGGATCCTCTGTGTTTTTGTTGCTAGCTCTCTAAAGCTATCCCGCGCGTCAATAAAGACTTCCTTGTTCTTTTGTAGGTCGAGAGCAGGTATTTTTCCTGGAGCTTTCCTTATCCATTCTGTCTCAAGAGGCAACCGCTTTGTGTGAGCCTCCCCTGATGTGGAAGCTTTTGCTCCCCTATCGCGGCCTGTCTGAGCGCCACTGCACGTGACCACATTGATGCTCGGTTCTGCTTGTATTTTCTCTACTTCGATCCACTGGACGTTCGTGTTTGGCGCATCCGTCCATCTTATTTTATGCATTTCCACCTCTAGTACTAGGAAATCTTCAATAACATGCTCAAATGATTTATAGTAATTGCACGTAGTGCATGGGTTAACACAATCTTTGGATACATGACCTGGCTGGCCACAATTATAACAAATGATGTGACCACGGCCTCTTCCCTGCGCCGGGCCAACATTTCTTCCTATGCCGCGGTATCCACCTCCATGACCTCTGTATCCTCCTTGGTCATATTGTGCATTCTCTTGTTTTGGCTGGATATCTTCTTGTATGCGGTACAAGCCAACGCCTCTTATTGAGTCCATGTCCCGTTTTCTTTCATTCATTAGCTTATATGCGCGGCTGTTGGATTCATCATGTCCAACTGATTTACAGAAATTGCAGTATAAATTTTTAGGTGTTTCGACATATTTTTGTATAAGATAGCAGTCTTCAGGTCTGTGTCCTGTGGCTCTACAGATTTCACACCATGGGGCCTGATTCTGATTTGATAGGTTGGGTGCCCCACTATTAAGATAGTCACCGAATAACAGGCAATGCTCCTAGTCATGGCCTTCTCCTTTATAACCTGTACACCAGACCTCATGTCTAGGTTCATACCTTTGTTCTTTGCCATTCTTCATGCTTTGCAGTTCTAGTGTCAGGGTGGTCAACTGGTTTTGGATCTAAGACATCCCAGAACTAGTCTCACCAATCAGCGAAGCCTCTAGCTTCATTGCAATCTCCAAGGCCTATGCCTGCGACTCAACCTTCTGCTGCATCAATGGTAACCTAATATGGGGCAACAACGTAGCAATGAACCATTCCTTGTGCTGTTCTGGAGCTATAACAAAGCTTACTTGGTCCAATAGGGTCTTAGATTTCTGATCAAACTCCCAAACTGTTTCAGTCGGTTTCTGCTTTATTTCTTTCAATTTGGTTATACACTGAGATTTAGATTTAGGTTTCTTGAACTCATCCATGAGTGCAACTTTAATTTCTGCGAGGGTTCTCGGCTGTGTGGTAGAGTATTTCATGAACCAATGTAAAGCTCTATCCCTGAAAGTGGTGATGAGTTGTGCTCTCTTCACTGCATCATCCTGGATTTTCCTTACACTCCATACGACTTCACAAAGAAACCAGTGCTAGTCAAGGTCTTCTACACCAGTTCCTTTGAATATCGGTAGCTTCATATCTATGTTTGCCATTGTGCTACTAGGTGGTGGAGTGCCCGAATTAGTGCGTGGCTGCTGTAAAGGGCTCTGTGCAGTGAAAACAAATGGGATTATTGGGAGAGATGTACTGGGTTGAGTGTTCAGGTGGGGTGGGATACGTATCGGGTGGGTTTTGAGATAATGGTGGTGCAGTCTCTGTAGTCGATGGGTTTTCAGGAGTAAATGGTGGTACAGCTTCGTTATCAATGTTACACGGGATCTCAGTATCAATATGGAGTCCAGGGCCTCCAAGATTCTTATTAAATTTATATCTCTTTCCACTTCTAAGATTATGTGTTTCTTCGTCAGAATCACTAAATATACTATTTACCATGACAAACTTAAGAATATTACTGCATTCTTAAAACAACTTTCTCAGCTAACATCATCTTAATGTAGAGACTGAGATTGTTCAGGAACTTACCTTGAAATCCTTTGAAAAACTATGCTTCTGCTTGGCTGTAGGATTTTAGTGTGTCTATAGCAAATTCTGTTATGAAGCCTTCTAGCATATGATCAACCCAAAAATCAACTGCACATGCCAATGGGCTGTCTATTTCTTTGAGCTACGCTGTGAATTCGGGAGTCCACTCTGTAAGAACTCCTCCTTGAAAACAAGTTTTCTTCTCTGCGAGCCGCGAGATCCACGAATGCAGCTCATTGGGAAATGATGCCCTGAAAATCTCGTGAATATCATTGAATAGATATCTATCTGACCACTGTGTGTCACTTAGACGCGGATGTCTATTCTCTTGCCTTTTAAAGTCTCTTATGGTATTATCCCATGAAGCTTTGATTTTTGTCTTTTCAGGATGCTAGTTGTCAGAGCCTTCCGAGAACTGGTATTCTTCGTCACACATCACGATTTCAACTCATCATGGATTCTAGCGTGGCAAGGGAACCATTTGATGGCTATAACTGACCTAGAGGTTTTCTTATAAGACCCAGGTTCATTGTGGTTTCCCTTTGACCAACAAAACCCCCTCGCACCGGCTCTTTCGACAACAACCTGCGAGCAGGTTGAGGTCTCACCTGAGGTGTATCTATGGGGTACTGCGGAACTAGGTTTCCATAGTAAGTGATAAGTTGCTTGGACGGACATACTGCGCAACACAATAGAGGATATGTGCTGCGAGGTGAGATTGCGCAACGATGGGCAATGGTGCGGTCTGCACCACTATACTCTTCTACCGTGGGACTTCTACTGAAGCTGCGAACAATCCAACTTTATTCTATACTTGGATTATCTTGAAAACACTTAATGCACTGAAATGAATATCACTCATCCATTCATTCAGGCGCTTAACTGACTATCCTTCTAACATTCATTCATTAACTCAGGATGTCATGATTTGAACACAGACGACTGATCTAATCCACTGCATACATTCCTTTACTGTGTGTAAGAAAGTACTTAACTAGATGACTGATTCACTGTCTTCATACACAAGAATAAATGTTCACCATTCAACTATTCATATGGAACTTAACATATCATTTCCATACTTTTCTAATGGAAAATGCATATAAAAGCTCTCTTCATAACAGTATGCAAGGAACATCTAGACATTCATTGACAGAAAATACAAGTAAGCATTCAGTCATAAAACACAATCACACAACATGAGATTTAACGTGGTTCACTCCCTCTAGTGGGAAGCTACGTCCACAAGAACAGTTGGTAATATATTTCTTTAAAAGGGATGGGGACAACCGTTCTTAGTCTATGCACTCAGCTGTAGACTCTCCTTCCTCTCATATAGGTCTCTGCGCACACAGCAACAGAGCCTTTACAATCTTCCTAGCTCAAAAGAGATTTTACACTATAACAACAAAAGTAACCCAAAAATGTAACCCCATCCCATACAAAATTGTCTTCTTAAATAGATGATGCCTCTAAGGTCATGTATTTACAAAGCTGAAGACCTAAACCCAAATCCCTTAGGGTTTACAAAATTGTGTCGGTTTCCCTAAACTGGCTTGCTGGGATTTGGTAGCGTCTGCTTCATCGTGGCGGTTATCCACGTCTTCATTCTGTCGCTATCGGCCTCCCTGTCGCATGCATGCCAACATATCTCTTTCATAGAACCGTTCATCTCTAATGGTTTCTCCCACCAGGTGTGCCAAGACGCCGCTTTCCTCAACAAATTCATGCATTGGCCACCTTCCTGATTTGCTCGTGCCCACTGCTTGACACTCCTGGAGAATCTTTGCAAAATTAGACCATTACTAGTCCAACTGATACCTGCACTTGATCCTTGTCTAGCACTCCGCTTTGCTGGCTCCACGTGTCCTGACTGCTTCGCAGCACTGCTTCCTCGCAGCGCTGGTCTTCACTGTGCTTCCAAAACTCAGATGTTGCGCACAGCTTTGCAGCCTGATAAAAAATTGGATGCTGCGCACAGCTCCGCAGCACCCTCAACACTTAGACAAAATTATATTTCTGAGCTGCGCTCAGCTCAGCTTTCCCTGCTTATCAAAAAGGTGTTACCAAAACTTTGTCCTAACCTGGGCCCAACAGGCATTGCAACCATTTTCTCCTTTAGTGTTTCGAGGCTCTATTGACACTCTTCATTCCATTGGAACTTCACATCTTTCTTTAGTAGCTTTTCCATAGGGGTTGTGTTGTTGCTGCAACATCCCCCCCAAATTTTTTGTAGATATTGGGGCCCCTCCTTTTTACTTCTTTTATAAAGTTACTTAGGAGTTAAAATTTCCTTAGAATTTCTGTCATACTTAGTTTTTATAGGAGAAACCTTTATTTCCAGTTTATTGATCTTTTTGTTCTAAGTCAGAACTCAAGTTTTTCACCCGCAACGGCGGAAGAACTCAAGTTGTTCGCCCGCAACGGCGGAAGAACTCATAAAGTTTGGCTACAACGAGCGCCTCTTTTCTCAAATATTTTGGCTTTGTGCTTTCAGGCAAGTTTACCAAGTCCATCCAAAACTTCAGCCGAACTCGGCAAGTCTCCCCACAGCGGTGGACCAACTCAAGAATTCTCGCCGCAACGATGGAAGGTTTTCATCATTTTTTGTTTTCTACCAAGACGCAAAACCAAACTTCGGATAAAATTGTCAAGTCTCTCCGCAGCGGCGGACCAACTCAAGAATCCGTGCCGCAATGGCGGAGCAACTCGCTATCTTTGGCTGCAACGGGCGAGGATCCCTTTTGAAGTCCCTAAGCCCGCGATTATCGGATGAATCCGTCAAATCTCCTGCAATGGTGGGCAAACTTGTAGAAGTATCCCGCAATGGCGGACAAACTTGTAGAAGTCTCCCACATTGGTGGACGCCTTATCCAATGTCACAATGAAACCCTCGAATTTGGGTAAAACTTGCGAATTTCGGCCGCAATAGCTGGTAAACTCCAAAACTCTCGCTGTAGCGTCGAATGAGTTTATTTGTTTCCTCCCGTTTTCAGCGGTTACGCTTCAATGCCAAACGTGCCGAGGTGACCTCGCTGTACGATTTTTTAAATGTCGTTTTAAATAGCTCCACCAACGTATTAATTACTCCCACGTTTCAACCCTTATATAAGGTTTTGGGGGGTTTTGTTTGTTTTATTGAACCTTTTGATTGGACAAATCCATTTTGAATCTGTCAGACTACTCCAGCTCAGCTCACCCACTGCATACTCAACCTTTGTGGGACCAACAATCTTTGACAGGTAGGTGGCTCTACCACTGTTTTGTTTTTACTGACGAGTGCGTCAAACTCCTCTGGGTTATAGTATTCTCCTGCATGGCTGATAGATGTCCTTCGATAGCGTTTTTACAGCCATTCTCAAGCTCATAGCCATAGGTCTTTTTCGATACTTTCCCTGATCCCTTGAACCCATGAGTTTAGAACCCGCTGGGTGGTTTCATCCATTACACCATGCACGTTGTGTTAAAGGAAATCCGGGGTAAGAAGAAAACCCAGTTAACTTTCCCATAATCATTTGTCCTGGGTGGGGAAGTGTAGCTATGCTAGAACATAATCTTCATTTTCATCTTTGTTTCTCAGTATTATCTATCACTATGCTAATCCTGTGTTTTGATTTTCCTACGTATTGCTCTATATTCTATGCTATTTTGGCAATCTTATGTTTATTCATGCGTGGTTGTTTAACAAGATTAAGCCAGCATGCCGAAGGGTAGTAGAAAGAGAGCTAAGGTGGCTGAGCTGGAACCAGCAGAGCCAAGAGTTGAAACTCTGTTTGAGGATACGAATTCCACCACAGGAGTTCCTCCTGAGGTCAAATGGGGAGATGTTTATTGTATGCTCAAAGACAAAGACATCCCAGGAGCACTCTTGGAGGAAGAGCACATCTATCAGAATATCAGAACCTCTTGGATAGCCAAAGCCTCCACACGTCCTGAGCTCTTTCCTTGCTTAGAAGTGATTGGATGGATCTTGGAGCATGCAAACCTAGAAACAAGAGTGGTGCATGATAGCAAAGGAGTGGTGTTCACCTCGTTCCATCCAGCCTATACTGCAGTGGCTTACAAATTACCGCGTTCTCAGCAACCATTGAATGATGAATGGCTGGGGTAGATGGACAATTTTGAGATGGCTAAGAAACTGCTAATCAGAGGAAAGCAACTTAGGAAAAGAGACAACGATGAATATGAAGTTCAAAATCTGAGAGCTCCTTTTCGGATGATCGCCCTCATGTTAAGCAGAAATTTCGGCATGCCTGATGGAACTGTCTACAGGATACAATGGGCACCCATCATTCATTCTGTGGCATTTAAGGGGACTGTCTTTGATTGGGAAACTATCCTATCAGATAGTTTGTCGTCGGCTGTAACCACAACCAAGGAAGGACTGGCTATAAAGAAGTTAGAATTCTTCATGTCTTCATATCTTGTTGAGTGCATTCTAGCAAAGTTCTCTTTCCCTAAGTTAGGCTGTGTATGGGACCAGTTCAACTCCCCGGTCTATACTTCCTATAAAATACTGTGGGCTCAGAATTACAAGATGCATTACAAACTCATCTGTGAGGAGTTCGTCATACCTCTGTATGAGCAAATGTTTAGCGAAGAACCCAATTGCTTATCAGAGAATTCCATGGAAATGCTAGAAAATTATGGCGACTTCTACTTTTCCGAAGATGGTACTTATATTAGAATGTATGGAGGCTCCAAGCCACCATATATCCTGCCCAGATATGCTACTAATTATATAGTTTTGAAAGAAGCAGTTAGGTAAGTTTTTCTTGATGGAGTCGGAGGATTTTTGAATAAATTGAAAAAGGATTCCTTCCCTTCTCTGCCATTCTGTGTGGGAGCCTATAAGTTCTCAAGGGTTGCATTTGCTGAGGAATTCATTCAAGAGTTAAAAGGTTTTCATTTTGGGGAAGCAATATTTCATAGAAATGACAGACGAAACAAAGTTGCAAAGCACTGTAAAGAATTGTACGCCCACTTTGATTATGCCCATTATTACGATGAGGATGATGAAATATATAGGGGAATTAGCATCATGAATGAGTTGCAAATCTGCCGCTGCAAAGGTGGAGCAAGCTCTAGCTCTACCACTGTCCAAAGTTCCCAAGAAGCCAAGTCACAGAAAGAAAAGGAAGTAGCGGAAGCTCTTGCTAAAGAAGAGCATTGGCTAAAGGAGGAAGCAGATAGAACTTAGATAGAAAATGATGACAAGTTGTTGAAGGAGCAAGAACAAGCCCTTAAGATTTAGGAGGCAGAAACTCTTAGGTTCCAAGAAGAAGAAGCCCAAAGGCTTCGGGATCAAGAGTTAGAAGAGGCAAGGTTGCAGCAAGCTACTAGAGAATAGGAAGAGAGGGAGGCAGTTGAAAATTGGCTAAAGGTTGAAGAAGAAGAAAGACGGCGCAAGGCCAAAGAAGAAAATAAGGAAAATGAAGATGCATAAGCTAATACACAAGACCTGGATGTCAGCTCATCCCAAAAAGTGTAGACCCCTCCCATTGAAGACAATGTTCCCATAGAAAATCTCCCACTGATTCCCTTTACTCCATCAAAAGATCACACTGTGTCCGAATGTAACAAATTTGTGTACAACAGGGATAAGAAATCTATTGTGTTGAAGTCATAGACAAGGTTAAAGAGAATTTTTGATTCGGACATTGTCACCCATCGTGAAACTACTGTTATGCAAAACACGAAGCAATCTCCTGTGGCTATGGCATCTGCTATTGTGGAACCAGCCAAAGAAACCGAAGACAACATAATCAACATAGTTAATTAGTTTGAGTCAACTAAGAAAAGGTCTCATAAGCTGCACCACAATGTAGCTAATGAGCAATCTTATAGGGATCTCATAGTAAAGAAATATGATCACCTTCTATCCAATCACAAAGAGTTGTCAGATAAATACCAACACCTGGAAGAGGAGAAGGAACACCTGGCAGTCCAAATGATGGTGCTTGAAGCAGAAAATAATGACTCTGAAGCCAGGGTTGTCCTACTAGAAGAAGATAAGAAGTCGTTGGTTGAGCATCTAGAGAAAGCTAAGAGAAGAACAATGGACATGTCTCCTTTTCACGAGCAATCCTGTGACATCTGGAGACAAATGCATGCAACAAAAGAACTAATTACTGAAGAGGTTTGCACAATTAAGACCATGCTGGATAGAATGAAGGAAATTGATGCTAAAGCTGTTAGACTTAGAAACAAGTACACTTGGGTAAAAGTAAACATTTTGATCCAGATGGAGTGGAGAGAAGGAAAGGTGGATTTCCCCAAGCACCTCCCGTTCAAATCTGTAGTCAATTTTAAGGAAGATATAGCTCTCATGGAATTTTGCAGGAACTGTGGTGCCAAACTAGTTGCTAAGATCCAGGTTACAATGGGAAAATGTAATAGCCTATATAAAAAGATTCAAGAAGTGCATGAAAAGTGCAAGGTTGTATTTCCCCAGACCTTGATGAATTTCCATGTAAAGAGCAATGCTTCTTTGATTTAAAAGATGAGCTAGGATTTCAAATGGAATATGTGAAAAGAATTGATGTGTTAACCACAGATGATCTCCACCACTACATCGGGCTACTGTCAGTATGCAATCAAATGCTCCATGAAATCCGCCAGATAGCAATAGCAGAAATGCAGAACATCGAGGCAGAACTCAACAAGCATGTGACTTCTAAGAAAATCTTGCTCCCTTCGCTAGCAAATGTTGTTATAAGGGACACCGGTGTATGGTTCAGCTATATAGAAAAGGAAGAGAAGAAGACAGTAGCAGTAGCATTAACCAGCAAAGGTAGATCATCTACAATAGATGCACCAACCGAGGAAAAAATACCCTCTGGGATGACCGCTCCATCTACAACAAAGACACCACCCCAAAGCTAGCTGGGCAACCATAATGCATTGTTTTTGTTTTTTCCCTGTTGTCAAATCGTGAAGTCAAAGGACAACTGTCAATTTTTTTTCTGTTATGTAAAGGAGGCCACGAATCACTTCATTTTGTAGAGCATTTAAAAGAAAGTTAAAGAAAGGAGACAGGTGGCAGCCCTAGAGGCATTTTGTAAACTTATAAATAGATAGTTAGTGAATAGTAGAAAGTACTTTTTGGCAGGTGAAGGACAGTTTCTAGCTTGTACGTGAACTATTTCTTGACATGTATAAGGAATTCAATTTTACCTAATGAAAGCCTGGGAGACTACATTTTTGCCTGAATGATGTGTTGGATGTTTGCTGGATTACTCTTGTGTTATTCACACACTACTGTGAGATCTTTCTTTACTGTTGTGAATTACTTCTCTGTAATGAATGATTCTTCTATTTTCTGTGCAAAGATATCTCTCTCAAATGAGTAATGGAATGTATTAACTGAATTAAAGCTATCTTTAATATCTTTTGTATTCTGCTGTAGATACATCTTTATGATTGAATAACTATCTGTCTGATCTTTAGATGTTTCTTTCAGTTTATTACTCATCTTTATAGTTTGCTCCTTGCAATGATAGATTAAATTTGTTTAGACAGTCTTAGTTTAGTTTAGATCAATTACCTGCATTTAGCTTAGGGCACTTGCATCTCATCTTTAAAATAAAATAACGAAACGATGGATCGGGCCACAACCAGTGCAAGAGTAAGAATCTTTAAATACTATAGTAGCCGGAACCGTTAACGAGACGGATTCCCCATATCAAACGGTGGACGATCTAATTGGGACTGTCTACAGGGGAGAATCCCTTCCTGATTGATGCTACGATTTTCGAGGCATCAACAATTTTTGGTGCTAGAAGGAGGGCCACCAGTGTATGGCTGATACAGGAGACTCTTCTTTAAGAGATATCCATCTAGAAACCCGATTAAAACAACAATCCCAGAGAATTCAGCTGTGGAAGTGACAAATCAAGAAAATCCCAATTCTAAATTTGAAAATCAAGAAAATCAAGAAACATTGTATGCTATACCTTTTGAGGAAGTAGCAAACCTGAGAAGGCATACCCATGCTTATGTTAAATAGCTTGGTGGTTTAAACGTGATTCCCTTTATTCCTAAGAGAAGAGCTCCAAGAAGGGAAAGACAATATACACGTGATTCTATTTTGGTCCATAACTTTGAAGAATTGGTAAGTTTATCCTTGGAAGAAATTACAAAACCTCCTGGAGAAATTGAACTTGAAAACCTTCAAGATCTTGAAGAACCTTACACTCCAAATAATTCTCCGCCTCACACTCCACACAATACTCCACCTAATTCCCCACAGGGAAATATGGTTGTGCCTACATGGAGAGCAAGAGGAGCATTAAAATTAGTTGGACCTTTTCACAATCTGCCTAAGAATCCTGAGAAGGTTTTGCCTAAATATGATCCTGGAAAAGGTATTTCTGTTGAAGATCACCTAAAGAGTTTTTATTTAGTTCTGAACCTTTTAAATGTGTAGCACGAAGATGTAGTCTGTAGGCTTTTTCCATATACTTTCGAACCGAAAGTCTCTTCCTCGTATTTAAGTTTACAAGCTAGCTCAATATCGAATTGGGAGGAATTTGAAAATTGTTTTTTGAAAAAGTATGGAAATCATAAAACTGTAGCTACACTCATGAAAGAATTGCTATCCATGAGAATGGAGAAGAAAGAATAGGTTCAAAAATTTAACCAAAGATTCACTACATTGTTAAATAACTTTAGTTCAGCAACTAGACCAGCTGAAGAATCCTTAGTTGAGTACTACACTATAGCTCTTGATCCTCCAATAGCAATGTTTGTCAAAAGAACCAAGAAAACTACTTTAGTGGAAAATTTCGAAGAAGCTAGGAAGGTAGAGGAAGAAGCGGACATCATTGCTAAGCATTCTATAGACGCCGAAGCAAAACCAGTAACTACTAAGAAAACTCTGCTTTTAATAAGAAACAAAGAAGAGCCATCGGCAGACATGGAAAATGTAGTCAAAATGATGCAAAAGTTGTCAAATAAAATTGTAGAACTTGAAAAGGATAGAGCGGCTAGTACATCCAAGAAGCCTTTTAAGCCTTTCTACAAGAAAAGAGAAGAAAATCACCAGCCACATCCGCCTACAAACAACTCTACTGTTTTGAATTTAAATGAGGTAGGAATGGAACATTTCTACACCTTTCATTAGGAACCACACTCTGAAAAAAGTTGTCCACAATGGATAAATTCAATGAGCTTAGTATGAACCAAATGCTGGACTCACAAATTCCGGATCAAGACAATCCTCCAGAAGAGCAGACTCCCGAACCAGAATACCCCGCCCTAGACGCCACTATGGTCTTATGGGACTGGGTACCTTTAACTGAGCTGATGGAAGATGACCTCGAAGCAAGTCAAGTTTCAGCAGTTAATATCACTACCCGTAGTAAAGGTTCTATCACCAATCCAAGCTCAACCACGGCCAAACCTAAAGCCTCCAAAGAATTACCTAAAAGGAACATCACGGTTATTCCACAGCAGCCCAAGGCTAACCAAATACCTACCAAACAACCAAATGTAGAAACGACTCAGCAAACTAAGGTAACCTTAAACAAGACAAACAATCAACCAAAAGTCGTAAAGGAATGTGACATGGGATATGATATAATCGAAGACATAAAGAAAGTAAAAGCAAACGTGTCTATATTCGATATGTGTAGTTTTCCTCAGCAAAGAAAGAAGTTGTTACAAGATTTTGAATCTCAATCGAGTGCTCCATTAGCAGACACTCAAGAAGATCCTGAAATAAATGGAGCTAGTATTGGCGGGAAATCTAAATCCCAAACATTACCTTTTATGTTGACCTTTGAAATCTTCAATCACAACGTGCATAATTGTTTAGTAGATTCTGGGGATTCCTCGAATGTAATGGCTTTGTCTATTTGTAGAAAGATCAATGGGAAGCCAATTCCATCTCTAGCCTAGATTATTCAGCTGGATAGAACTATTGTTAAAGTAATTGGGGAAATGAAAGATGTGCTTATTAGATTGTCTGCTGATTCTAGAGTGTGTCAGTTCATAGATATAATGGTAGTTGATATTCTGGAAGCTTATGGGTTGATCTTGAGTAGGGACTGGTCTACAAAACTAGATGGTTATTTTGCAACAGATTGGTCTCACTTATGGTTACCATACCAAAATAGGAAAAATCAGATCAAAGTACTACGAGAACCACACATGAAGCAGAATGTGACTCAGCTAGAAGAAAAAAATGAAGCGATAGCTTTTTCATGTTTAGTCTTGGGAAATTGTTTCTTGGAAATTGAACCAGGTAATTATCAATCCAAAAGTGTTTTCTATGAATCAGATGAACAATCCGATCTCCTTCAATTCTCCTGGACTGATGATATTGACTGTAATATAGTTAGCTTAATTGATGATTTAGAGGATAAAGATACTAACTTAGTTAGATCAAAGAATGTTTTTTGGGTATTATATTTCGATGGTTCCAAGACCTTGGAAGGGTCTGGAGTCGGATGTGTTTTAGTTGATCCTAAAAACAACAAATATTTCTTATCATGTAGATTAGAGTTTCATTGTACTAACAATACTGTTGAATACGAAGCTTTGGTCCATGGATTAAAGAAAGCCATCGGTTTAAAGGCTAAATACATCAAAGTCTTTGGTGATTCTAAGATAGTTGTCAAACAGGTAAGAGACACGATCCATTGTCTTTCACCACATTTGAAAGGATATCAATCTAGGGTATGGGATCTGATTACAAAGTTTGAAGCTTTTAATATAAAATATGTTCCCAAATTACAGAATGCTGCTGCTGACTTATTAGCTACCTCTGCTTCTAGGTTAGTGCCTACTAATAATAAATGTTCTATTGAATTGGTTTTCAGGCCTTCTGTTCCAGATAATATAACGAATTTCAGGGTGTTCCATGATGATGACCAAATCATTAGTTTCCTTACCAATGAAAACATGTTTCAAGAAGCTGTTGTAGATGAAGAAAAACATGATGCTGATCTACAAGATAAGGACGCAATCAAAGGAAATTTCATTCCTAAAGGAGTGAGATCACTTGAAAGTTTGTTTGATCTGCAAAGCAAGTTCTAGAGACCAGCAAATGTGAAAACTCATAGTTCTACTATGGAGCATGAATTGATAAATCTAGGTACAGAAGCTGAGCCAAAATATGTCAATCTCGGTAGATACTATTCGACAGGTGAAAGAGGCAAATTCATCAAAAAATTTCGGTAATATAAAGATGTGTTTGCTTGGACATATAAAGATCTAAAAACGTATGACACTCGTATCATTCATCATGTTAAACCAATGAAATTAGGAGTTAAACCTTTTCAGCAGTAGCTAAGAAGGATGCACCCTACTCTCGAGCCTTTAATTCAGAAGGAATTAAAGAAGTTATTAAACGCTAAGATCATCTTTAAAGTCCGGCATTCAGAATGGGTCGCTAATTTAGTTCCCGTAAGGAAGAAGTCTGGAGAAATAAGACTATGGGTAGACTTCAGAAACCTAAACAGAGCATCTGATAAAGATAATTACCCTGTTCCTTCAATGGAACAAATTTTGTAGATGGTATCAGGAGCATAAATGTTTTCTCTACTAGATGGTTTCTCCAGTTACAATCAAGTGTTGGTAGCAGAAGGAGATCATCTTAAGACTACTTTCCGCACCAAGTGGGGAACATTTGCATACCGAAGAATGCCTTTCGGTTTGATAAATGCAGGAGCAACTTTCTAGTGAGCAATGGACATTGCTTTTTGAGGATTAGGCAGTGATTGTGTTGTAGTCTATCTGGATGTTGTAACGGTATTTTCAAAAAAAAAGAGAAGACCATGTTTTCCATTTAAAACAGATTTTTGACCGATGCAGGAAATACGACATTTCTCTAAATCCCAAGAAAAGTGTCTTTGTTGTTCTTGAAGGAAAACTTTTGGGCCACATTATCTCGAAGAAAGGAATTTTGATAGATCAAGAGAGGGTGCAAGTTATCAATAAAATTCCAATGCCTCATAATAAAAAATCTATGCAATCATTTATGGGCACAATCAATTTTGTTCGAAGATTTGTCCCTGACTTCACTCAGATCGTCAAACATTTGCAGCAAATGGTCAAGCAAAGTGTGTTGTTCAAGTGGATAGATTTAGAGAAGGAGGCATTCAAGGATATCAAAGCCAATGCCCCCTCTCTAAGAAGTCCATATTTTGACAAAGATTTTATTTTGTATACCTTTGCTTCAGACGATTCCCTCGCAGCTGTGCTTACACAAAAGGTAGAAGCAGGAGATGAATACCCAATTTCTTTCATGAGCACTGGTCGGTAAGGCACCGAACTAAACTACCCTATTGTTGATAAACAAGCATATGCAGTATTCAAAGCAGTAAAGCAGTTCAGGCCATATATTCTTAAGAACCGAATTAAAGTCATAGTTCCCCATCCAGCTGTCAGATCTCTTTTTGTCCAGAAGGAATTAGGGGAAAGAAGAGGGAATTGGGTCACATCTCTTCAAGAATATGATTTAGAATTTAAACCAGCTACCATCACTAAATGTCAGGCCCTATGTAAATTGCTCACTGAACATCCAGTTGATGAAGAGCAGAGTTGGGAAAATGAAGCTGAACTAAACATGGCTGAGGTATGCCCTATTTTTACAGCTCCCGAATCCTGGTATAGAGATCTAGTACACTATTTACAACACGGATACTTACTAGAGCACTGGGGTTCTAAGCAAAGAAGGGCACTTTGTTTGAAGTCAGCAGCATACCAGATTATTGATGGCATACTTTTCAGAAAAAATTATGATGGCATCTTTCTCAGATGTTTAGAGAAAGAAGATGCAAATAAGGTGGTCAAAGAACTACACGATGGCTCCGTTGGAGGAAATTATTCCAGAGATACAATAGCTCACAAAATACTAAGGGATGGATATTATTGGCCTACTTTGTTCAAAGATGCTCATACCTATGCACGGAATTGTGATGTATGCCAAAGAAGTGGTGGGAAATTACCCAAGGCAGCAGGACCTTTACAGCTAGTTATTATCTCAGAACCTTTCAAACAATGGGGCATAGATGTCATTGGAGAAATAAATCCTAATTCCTCTCTGCAGCACCAGTATATCTTGACGGCCACAGACTATTTTACAAGATGGATAGAGGCTGTCCCATTACGCAAAATCAACGAGGATGCAGTTATCAATTTCTTAAAGGAAAATATCATAACTAGGTTTGGGGTTCCAATTTCTCTAGTCTTTGATAATTCAACTTATTTTTCATATTTTAAGATCAACGAATTTGTTTATGAGAGAGGAATCAAGTTACATTATTCAGCCAATTATTATCCCCAAGGAAACGGATTAGCTGAATCTTCAAACAAAAACCTCATTCGGATTCTCAAGAAGACTGTAATCGAAAATCAAAGGAGCTGGCACATAGCTCTCCCCAATGCCTTATGGGAAGATAGGGTTACTCCAAATAATGCCTTAGGGGTCTCCCCATATACCCTTATCTATGGTAAAGAAGCTATCCTCCCTCCCAACATCTTACTCCCATCTTTGCAATTGGCCCAAGCCTCTTGAGGTTCCAATAGTCAGGTTCTATAATCTAGAATTGACACCTTGATCAAATTAGAAGAATCCCAGCTGAAAGCCAAAGACCATTTCCATATACACCAAGACATAGTCAAAAGGTGGTTTGATAAGAGAAAATTTGGCAAGAGAATTTTCGAGGTAGGTGATCTAGTTTTGAAGTGGGACCATCCCCATCAAGGTAAAGGAATGCATACAAAATTTCAGCACTTATGGGTGGGCCCTTACCAAATTTCTGAAAAGCTTGGCCCGAATACCTACAAGCTAGAGGACTTACAAGGAGAGGAAGTAACCCTGCCTCTCAATGGCCTTGCTCTGAAACAATACTTCTCATAGTCCTTTAAGGACTCCTTTGTACATAAAATTTTGTTTCTAGTTGCTTACTTGTTTGATTTTGTTTTTGTCTTTTCTTCAAGTCAACCTGTTTTGTTTTCCAGTTTTCTTCTCCCTTAGTTCTGTCTTTATCTTTCAAATAAAACTCGACTCAACTTTTGGTAGAGCAAAGAATAGATCTTCGAGCTAAGCTCAATCCCGAAAGGGTGAAAACCACTTACAAAGAATTGTTTTGGTGACTTTGTCTTCAATGATTGATTTTCATGAATATTAGAGATCCTTTCGTTGATTGGTCAAAGCAACCCTGTTTAATAACTAAGATTCAACGTTTCTTTCCTACTATCTTGGGAACCCATTCACTTTAACATAATTATCTACCTCAAGGATTTCGCTCTAATCAGACCCATGGAAAGGAAGCATGTCTTACAGATA
This sequence comes from Larix kaempferi, assembly GCA_027924585.1. NCBI lineage: Eukaryota > Viridiplantae > Streptophyta > Pinopsida > Pinales > Pinaceae > Larix > Larix kaempferi. The sequence goes on along the minus strand of BSBM01000047.1, from coordinate 35,778,656 downwards.
TATGGCATTTAAAATGATCCCATGCTACAAATGAAAGCTAAAAGGCTTATTTTAGAGAGTTGATTTCCAGAAATTCTTGCCTCAATCAAAGCACGACAGAGAGATACTAAGCATTTTCAGTCAAGAAAGCTGTCCAAATAAATTAGCTCAACAAGGTTCTTCTCCATCTGCGAGGCATGATAATTAAACAAACTTATCACTCACACAAAAGGACATTATGGATTGAAGAACCAGAGAAATCAAATATGCAAGTTGAAGAAACTCATTTCTGGAAGACTTGAATGACAAAAGTCGTTAAGAAATATCCAAAAGGGTATAAATAGCATGGGAATGAAGAACAAACGAATATAACTGTAAGATATCGTTATGATCCTATGGAGTATTTTTAAGTTGATCTCTAAAAGGCAGAATTCTAAAATGAACCCCATACTTTGGCCCTGAGACAGTCGAAAAGACGTATGATTCTAAGTTTCCCTCTCCCAAAATGACCATAATGATGAGAGTGATCACAGTATTCACGAAAGCTGAACTATGGAGACATTTTTATCACTCATGTAAATCAGTAGTTTGTAAGTTTTATACCCCAAAGGAGAGTGTTTTTTAGAGATTTGTGTTCACCAGAGAATCGCCAATTGTTGTTGCTACAACATCCCCCCCAAATTTTTTGTAGATATTGGGGCCCCTCCTTTTTACTTCTTTTATAAAGTTACTTAGGAGTTAAACTTTCCTTAGAAGTTCTGTCATACTTAGTTTTTATAGGAGAAACCTTTCTTTTCAGTTTATTGATCTTTTTTTTCAAAGTTAGAACTCAAGTTTTTCACCCGCAACGGCAGAAGAACTCAAGTTTTTCGCCCGCAACAGTGGAATAACTCATAAAGTTCAGCCGTAATGGGTGCCTCTTTTATCAAATATTTTGACTTCGTGCTTTTGGGCAAGTTTACCAAGTCCATCCAAAACTTCGGCCGAATTCGATGAGTCTACCCGCAACGACGGACCAACTCAAGAATTCTCGCCGCAACGATGGAAGGTTTTCATCATTTTTTGTTTTCAACCAAGACGCAAAGCCAAACTTCAGATAAACTTGTCAAGTCTCCCCACAGCGGCGGGCCAACTCAAGAAGTAATGCCACAATCGCAGAGAACCTCACAATCTTTGGCCGCAACGGGCGAGGATCCCTTTTGAAGTCCCTAAGCCCGTGATCATCGGACCAATCCATCAAGTCTCCCGCAATGGTGGACAAACTTGTAGAAGTCTCCCGCAATGGCGGACTCCTTATCCAACGTCACAATGAAACCCTCGAATTCGGGTAAAACTTGCAAATTCTGGCCGCAACAGTGGGTAAACTCCAAAACTCTCACTGCAGTGTTGGGTGAGTTTATTTGTTTCCTCCCATTTTCGGCGATTACGCTTCAATGCCAAACATGCCGAGGTGACCCTTCCGTACGCTTTTTTAAATGTCATTTTAAATAGATCCACCAACCTATTAATTACTCCCACGTGTCAACCCTTATATAATATTTTGGGGGATTTTGTTTGTTTTATTGAACCTTTTGATTGGAGAACGCCGTTTTGAAGCTGTTGGACTACTCCAGCTCAGCTCACCCACTGCATAGTCAACCTCTACGGGACCAACAATCTTTGCCAGGTAGGTGGCTCTACCACTATTTTGTTTTTACTGATGAGTGCATCAAACTCCTCTGGGTTATAGTATTCTCCTGCATGGCTAATAGACGTCCTTCGATAGCATTTTTGCGGCCATTCCCAAGCTCATAGCCGTAAGTCTTTTTCGATATTTTCCATGATCCCTTGAACCCATGAGTTTCGAACCCCCTAGGTGGTTTCATCCGTCGCACCACTCGCGTTGTGTCGAAGGAAATCCGGGGTAAGAAGAAAACCCAGTTAACTTTCCCATAATCATTTGTCCTGGGTGGGGAAGTGTAGCTATGCTAGAATAGAATCTTCGTTTCCCAATATTATCTATCACTGTCCTAATTCTGTGTTTTGATTTTCCTACGTCTTGCTCTATATTCTGCGCTATTTTGGAAATCTTATGTTTATTCATGAGTGGTTTCTTGATAGGATTAAGCCAACATGCCAAAGGGTAGTAGAAAGAGAGCTAAGGTGGATGAGCCGGAACCAACAGAGCCAAGAGTTGAAACTTTGTTTCAGGATACCATCTCCACCACAAGAGTTCCTCCTGAGGTCAAATGGGGAGATGTTTATCGTATGTTCAGAGACCAAGACATCCCAGGAGCACTCTTGGAGGAAGAGCACATCTATCAGAATATCAGAACCTCTGGGATAGCCAAATCCTCCACATGTCCTGTGCTCTTTCCTTGCTCAGAAGTGATTGGATGGATCCTGTAGCATGAAAACCCAGAAACAAGAGTGGTACATGATAGCAAAGCAGTGGCCTTTGCTTCATTCCATCCAGCCTATATTGCAGTGGCTTACAAATTACCGTGTTCTCAGCAACCACTGAATCATGAATGGTTGGGGCAGATGGACAATCTTGAGATGGCTAAGAAGCTGCTAATCACAGGAAAGAAGCTCAGGAAAAGGGACAGCGATGAATATGAAGTTCAAAATATGAGAGCTCCTTTTCGGATCATCGCCCTCATGTTAAGCAGAATTTTCAGCATGCCTGATGGAACTGTCTACAGGATACAATGGGCACCCATCATTCATTATGTGGCATTTAAGGGGACTGTCTTTGATTGGGAAACTATCCTATCAGATAGTTTGTCATCCGCTGTAACCACATCCAAGGAAGGATTGGCTATAAAGAAGTCATAATTCTTCATGTCTTCATATCTTATTGATTGCATTCTGGTAAAGTTCCCTTTCCCTAAGTAAGGCTGTGTATGGGACCAATCCAACTCCCCGGTCTATACTTCCTATAAAATACTGTGGGATCAGAATTACAGGATGCATTACAAACTCATCTATGAGGAGTTCATCATACCTCTGTATGAGCCAATGTTTAGCGAAGAACCCAATCGCTTATCAGAGAATGCCATGGCAATGTTGGAAAATTATGGTGACTTCTACTTTTTCGAAGATGGTACTTATATCAGAATGTATGGAGGCTCCAAGCCACCATATATCTTTCCCAGATATGCTACTGATTATATGGTTTTGAAAGAAGCAGTTAGGCAAGTTTTTCTTGATGGAGTTGGAGGATTTTTGAATAAATTTAAAAAGGCTTCCTTCCCTTCTCTGCCATTCTATGTGGGAGCCTATAAGTTCTCAGGGGTTGCATTTGCTGAGGAATTCATTCAAGATTTAAAAGGTTTTCTTTTCAGGGAAGCAATATTTCATAGAAATGATAGATGAAGCAAAGTTGCAGAGCACTATAAAGAATTGTACACCCACTTTGATTATGCCCGTTATTATGATGAGGATGAAGAAGTATATAGGGGAATCAACAACATGACTGAGTTGCAAATATGCCACTGCAAAGGTGGAGCAAGCTCTAGCTCTACCACATTCCAAAGTTCCCAAGAAGCCAAGTCATAGAAAGAAAAGGAAGTAGTGGAAGCTCTTACTAAAGAAGAGTAGAGGCTAAAGGAGGAAGCAGATAGAACTCAGAAAGAAATTGCTGACAAGTTGTGGAAGGAGCAAGAACAAGCCCTTAAGCTTCAGGAGGCAGAAACTCTTAGGCTGTAAGAAGAAGAAGCCCAAAGGCTTTGGGGTCAAGAGTTAGAAGAGGCAAGATTGTAGCAAGCTGCCAGAGAACATGAAGAGAGGGAGGCAGTTGAAAATCGGCTAAAGGCTGAAGAAGAAGAAAGATGGCGCAAGGCCAAAGAAGAAAATAAGGCAAATGAAGATGCACAAGCTAATACATAGGACCTGGATGTCAGCTCATCCCAAACAGTGCAGACCCCTCCCACTGAAGACAATGTTCCCATAGAAAATCTCCCACTGATTCCCTTTACTCCATCAAAAGATCACACAATGTCCCAATGCAACAGATTTGTGTACAATAGGGATAAGAAATCTATTCTGTTGAAGTCAGAGAAAAGGTTAAAGAGACATTTTTACTCGGACATTGTCACCCATTGTGAAACTACTGTTATGCAAAATACGAAGCAATCTCCTATGGCTATGGCATCTGCTGTTGTGGAAACGGCCAAAGCAACCGAAGACAACGTAATCAACATAGTTAATGAGTTCGAGTCAGCTAAGAAAAGGGCTCGTAAGCTGCAGGACACTGTAGCTAATGAGCAATCTTATAGGGAACTCATAGTAAATACATATGATCACCTTCTATCTGATCAAAAAGAGTTGTCAGATAAATACCAACACCCGAAAGAGGCGAAGGAACACCTGGCAGTCTAAATGATGGTGCTTGAAGCAGAAAAGAATGACTCTAAAGCCAGGGTTGTCCTATTAGAAGAAGATAAGCAGTCGTTGGTTAAGCAGCTAGGGCAAGCTAAGAGCAGAACAATGGACATGTCTCCTTTTCACGAGCAGTCCTGTGACATCTTGAGACAAATGCATGCAACACAAGAACTAATTACTGAAGAGGTTTGCAGACTTGAGACCATGCTGGATAGAATGAAGGAAATTGATGATGAAGCTGTTAGACTTAGAAACAAGTACACTTGGGTAAAAGAAAACATTTTGAGCTAGATGGAGTGGAGAGAAGGAAAGGTGGATTTCCCCAAGCACCTCCCATTCAAATTTGTAGTCGATTTTAAGGAAGATATATCCCTCATGGAATTTTGCAGGAACTGCGGTGCCAAACTAATTTCTAAGATCCAGGTTACAATGGGAAAATGTAATAGCCTGTATCAAAAGATTCAAGAATTGCATGAAAAGTGCAAGGTTGTATTTCTCAAGACCCTTGATGAATTTCCAAGTAAAGAGCAACGCCTCTCCGATTTAAAAGATGAGCTAGGATTTCAAATGGAATATGTGAAAAGAATTGATGTGTTAACCACAGATGGTCTCCATCACTACATCGGGCTACCTTCAGTACACAATCAAATGCTCCATGAAATATGCCAGATAGCAATAGAAGAAATGTAGAACATCGAGGCAGAACTCGACAAGCATTGACTTCTAAGAAAATCTTGCTCCCTTCGCCAGCAAATGTTGTTATAAGGGACACCGGTGTATGGTTCATCTATATAGTAGAGGAAGAGAAGAAGATAGCAGCAGTAGCATTAACCAGCAAAGGTAGATCATCTACAACAGAGATACCAACCGAGGAAAAAATACCCTTTGGGATGACCGCTCCATCTACAGCAAAGGCACCACCCCAAAGCTAGCTGGGTAGCCATAATGCATTGTTTTTGTTTTTTCCCTATTGTCAAATCGTGAAGTCAAAGGATAGCTGTCAATTTTGTTTCTGTTATGTAAAGGAGGCCACGAATCACTTCATTTTGTAGATCATTTAAAAGAAAATTAAAGAAAGGAGACAGGTGGCATCCCTAGAGGCATTTTGTAAACTTATAAATAGATAGATAGTGAATAGTAGAAAGGACTTTTTGGCAGGTGAAGGATAGTTTCTAGCTTGTACGTGAACTATTTCTCTGCATGTATAAGGAATTCGATTTTACCTAATGAAAGCCCAGGAGACTACATTTTTTCTTGAATGATGTGTTGGATGTTTGCTGGATTACTCTTGTGTTATTCACACACTACTGTGAGATCTTTCTTTACTGTTGTGAATTACTTCTCTGTAATGAATGATTCTTCTATTTTATGTGCAAAGATATCTCTCCCAAATGAGTAATGGAATGTATTAACTGAATTAAAGCTATCTTTAATATCTTTTGTATTCTGTTGTAGATGCATATTTATGATTGAATAGCTATATGTCTGATCTTTAGATGTTTCTTTCAGTTTATTACTCATCTTTATAGTTTGCTCCTTGCAAGGATAGATTAAATTTGTTTACACAGTCTTAGTTTAGTTTAGATCAGTTACCTGCATTTATCTCAGGGCACTTGCATCTCATCTTTAAAATAAAATAACTAAACGATGGATTGGGCCACAACCGGTGCAAGAGTAAGAATCTTTAAATCTTACAGTAGTCGGAACCGTTAACCGGACGGATTACCTACACCAAACGGTGGACGATCTAATTGGGACTGTCTACTGGGGAGAATCCCTTGCTAATTGATGCTACGGTTTCTGAGGCATCAACAGGCTGTAATTTGAGCATAGCCTTGATATACTTCCTATATATCCCATGTGACCTAGAGTTGTCCTTAAATGTCGAACTGAAGTTGGTGGAGGTAGATCTAGTATAATGGAAATAGTCACAAGATCCACCAAAAAACCTGGCTTGCAGACCACATGACCTAACAATATACCAAATACAACACAAAATATGCATTTCTTCAAATTCAAAGAAATCTAGTACTATCTACAGTGCTCTAACATGAACCTCAATCTTTCAATATGATTCTTAAGCAACCCATATACTATCCAATTATAAAATTAAACTTCCATAAACTTGTGAATAAATTATTTAAAGGCAGCGGCAACTACCCTTTAGAAAATTGCAAGAGCATTCTTCAAACCAAAGGGCATTACAATATATTAGAAACAACCCCATTATGTTGCAAATGTTATCTTGTGTCGATCTTGGAAATATTTATTTGATGATATCTAGAAAATCCATCAGTGAAGGAGTATGCTTCTTGACCTCCGACGCTTTCGAGCACTTCATTTGTAAATGGTGTTGGAAATGGATCATGTAGACAAGAATAATTCAATTTCCTTAAATCAACATAAATTCGAATCTCACCGGTCTTCTTGTCTTGTACTACCATGGGATTGATCCACTCCAACTCTTCGACAGGCTCAATAATGCATGAATCAAGCATTCCATTGAGTTCAGCTCTGACTTTTTCCTTGTACTGAGGATTCAATCTATACGGCCTTTGCTTAACTTGATTGACACCTGGTTTCAGTGGAATCTTCATTTCTCCCAAGTCTCCAACAATCCCATTCGTCTCAGAAAATTTGGTAGGAAACAAATCTTGAAAATCATGCAGCAAATCAGTGATCTTACCTACTATGTCATCATCCCAGTAATTTCCATTATTTGCAAACTTAGGATTTTCAAGGGACCCAATATTTACCTTTTAAGTCTTCATCAGCTTCAAAAAATTGTCAGAGGAGATCTCTGGTCCCTTCAAATCACGACTTCCTCAATTTTCTGGAAGATGTATATATCTGGGATCATCATCCTCTAGCCCTCCAGATATATTATAACACTCCATCATATTTTCAATTGTTGCATTCCACTGCGGAAAATTAGACATGGGTCTGGGAATTTCTTCATTTTTTTTTGCTTTAATGACTTGTAGAGCCACATCTTTGTCGCACTTTCATCTTCATAACTAAATGTTTGCTTGAAAGTCATAACCAAATTATTCCAATATGCAGTTCCTTGTTGAAGCTCCAATGACATATACTAATTTATTGGTATAGTGTCTAGTGTATGAATGAACATGTGGATCCACTCTTGCTTGAGTATGTTTTTCCAAATTGCACTACAGGTGGCTAAATTCCCAGCATGACTAGTTAATCCTATGTATTTCTCTCTGACATATGGAACTCCCTCGCCAAACCATATTTCTAAAAATCGTCTTCCTTGCGACCATCCCATTATAGAATGCTTATGAATAGCCCACCATCTCGCAAGTGTCGCCTTCATGGTCACGTCCAATGCTAAAAACTACTTTTGTTTTGGAACCTTCATTTAAAATTCAAAAATAAACTTATCCAAATTAGGAAAACCTTTGTAACTGGGAAGGTCACATACCTCCTTACCAACCCAGTGCAGTGACTTCCTAACATGAGCACAGCTTCACATTGAAACCTCATGTATCCTATTCTTCTAGTTCTCCAAAGCTTTACCAGAATCTGACGAGTAGGAGATAACGCTCCGCCAACTTAATGTACCATATGCTGCGGGATTGATATAGTTGTTTATCCTGGAGGATACTTTGTAAATATTATCCAAATATCGAGTGGTTAGCTCCCAATATGGATGCATAATGAGGGCAACTGTACTAAGAGCCTAGTTTAATTATCAACCCTGGGGATGTACAAACTTTAGAGGTGCAGGCACTATCTGTGCTCTTATAGGATAATATTTGTCACGGTTGGGTGTCGGTATCAATGTTTTAAGGGTTTCCTACTCAATATGTAAAACTGTTTATACTAGGGAATTAAATATTGGAAAACAGTAAATCTATTTTAAAGAATTAAAATACTAAAAGCAGTAAATCTATTTTAAACAATAAAAAATGTTGAAAGTGAAAGAGATATTCCTATGAATTTACCTAATGCGGAATGGTGAATCTAGACTATGAAAGTGAAATGCCATAACAGATCTATTATAAATTAAAGAAAGCAAGGTCTGTAATTATTTATGCATAAAACTAGAATTCTAATCTAAATCATTTGAATATCAAAACTAAGTTTGAAATGCAATCATCTCATCCTACACATCCATTATTAATAAATCAAAGCAATCAACCTCGAGAAGCAATTAATCATGATGGGAAACATTCATAAGCCCTAGATCTAAACCATGATTTTTGAAGGCAATGCTAATACATATGGAATCGTTGTTTAAAATGTGCGTTGGAAGAAACCAGCTACAGGACTACTGAAACCGTGTTGCTGAACTACAAAACATCTTATAAATTACTATAGAATCAAGACACCATTCAAATGCTTCCATATGCAATATACATTTTCATCACTGTAAAACACATAATCGGAAATACCTGAAAAATGGAAATTCCCTGACTTACGTGTTGGAGGGGCCCTCTCCAACCCGTACTCAGGAGAGAAAGAAACTTATAGACGCTGACTGGGATTTAACATCAATCTTCTATTAAAATATAAACTCCATGTCTTCACAAAGGTCTATAACTCAGAAGTATCTCAATAGTGCAAAAACGTAAAACAATGTTTCTCCAAAAATGTTAACAGGGGCCTCTTGCTACTCGAGAGGTCCATATTTATATAATTCTTAATGCTGAACCTAACTAAATGTCTAAATGCCAATTCTCCTTAAACAGGAGTGCGTTCTCTATAGATCAGGAAAAAGGCGCTGAGCTGCATGATCCCTCAGTCTTCTATGTGTTTGTCCTTTAATGCTCCTAAACCTACTCAATCACGCTTGATTTCCACAGAATTAGTTTATTGAATACGCATTTTAAACATACAAGAATAATCATCAAAAACAACTTCATTAAATAATTAAGGTAAAACATTTTTCCCACAAATGAGTGTGTTTCTTCGCCATTGCTTGAGCTTTACTATGGGAAAAAGGTTATCAAATACCTGAAAATTGGACTCATCATTCTCTCCCATACTTGAAGGATTCACCCATCCTTGGGTGACTTATTCAAGTCGGGGACGACCTCCCTGATGTCCCATGCTACCACCCTAGAGATCCCTGCCTGCCTGTGATATCCAAAATTCTGATCCTCCTTGGCCCATGCCCTCCTCTCTTCCTCTTCATTAATCTGTCCCTTGATGGCTGGGGAAAGAAAGAATGGGGGATTTAGCCTCATCCCAATCCATCTGAGTTGATTTCTTGCTTGAGATTCCTTGTAAAGTGTGGCTTTGAAAAGAGCATCATCAAACCTGAGGGGGGAGTGGAGTTCTTTTCTTTTCAGATCGTTTGCCACTCTGCTCCACCTTTCCTTAATGGACTCATGAACTTCCTTATGTGTGCTTCAGAGTGTAATGTCAAAATGAGTCATAGCCTCCTGCTGTTTTGCAAGGAGAATGGGGATCAGTTCCTCGTCCTAGGTGAGGATCCTATGGTTGTAGATTATCCCTTCAGGGTGAGTTGGCTCTGCTCTGACCATCAATGGGGTTTGCCATTTTGCTGCGACATAGATATGGTAGTCCTGGGCTCGCTCAATTTCGTGGTTCATCCACGAACATAATTCCCTCAATTGGAAATCGCCCACATATGGGTTTGGCGACCAGTTGGGAGAGCCAGAAACTACAAAATTATGCAAGAAAAATTCACTCAATTGGTCCTTCTCTAGCTCTGTGGAGTTCAAAGATGCATCCATAAATTCTTTTGGAGTGTTTATCTCTATAGGGAGTCCTTGTTTCAACCTATGGAGATGGAATTTGCCCCATTTCTCCTGTATATAAAATGCATATATTGTCGACGGCGGTCTAAGGTCCCACAGTCTATCATATATGTTAGCAGTAGTGGCCAAAACGTCCTTCAATTGGTAATCTCCTGGTCCTTTTTGGCTAATTGGTTTTGTGCCTCGGCTAATTTTTCTTGAAGCGTTGAATTCTTCTACTCAGCCAGCCGTAGCTCCCTTGCATGATGCATCTTCAGGATTTGTGTCTTCTCAGGTGAGAAAGGGGAGGTGTGGGCTAGCTTCCTGGCCCAAGTCTTAATGTTTCCAGCTCATTTATGAGCTTTTCCAATTCTGCCCGTGCCTCAGCGAGTTGGGTAACAACCCTGGGGTTTTCATTGTGATCTGGAGGGTTCCCGTTGTCTTGCTCTTGTATGCTCTGCTCTTTATCCATTTCTTCTTCTTCATCCTCTTCTTCTTCTTTATTCATTTCTTCTTCTTCATCCTCTTCTTTTTCTGTAGTGGGATCCTTTTGATCTATTAAAGGATCGATGTCATCATCAGACACATTGTTAACTAGGGGGCTGGGTTCCCTTTCTTTCTCTCTGGAGACTCGGATTTCAAATACCTGTGTGAATCTTTTACTGCATCTCTTCGACCCCTGATTACTGTGAAAATCCTCACAGCAAATCTAAGAGATGATGCATACCTCACAAGAGTAATTATGATTAAGCAGGAAAATAGAAGAAGAGTGAACAATATAGTATAATGAACAAGAGAATAATATGGTACAGTAGAACTCAGATAGAAGCAATAATACTTCACACACACTAATTAATTAATCATAGTATGGACAAATAAATAGTACAATGGTAGAGAGGATTCGAATGCCTAAGGTGGCAATTCGAATTAGCCTCTCAGAGTGATCATAAGATCAATAGAGTGTCATCGGAGCACAACTAGGTGTCCCCATGATCATCGGAGTGCAACTGGAAGTCTTCATCATCATCAGTGGAGTCATCAATGCTCAAGTAACTGTCAACCATCAGTCAAACTAACTCTGGTGGGTGTAACTGAGTGTAACTCAATGTAACTGAGTGTAACTCAATGTAACTAAGTGTAACTGACTGTAACTAAGTGTAACTGACTGTAACTGAGTGTAACTAAGTGTAACGAAGTGTAACTGAGTGTAACTGAGTGTAACTGAGTGACAAGTGGACTAGTAGGTGAAGAAGGGCGAGTTGCTCCCTAAAATCAAGGAAGAAGGGTGCATTAAGCAACTGGAGGGCTAAAACTGAATAGTGAGAAGCTCCTGGGGGATGGATAACTGAGGGCTAGGTGTTGGACTGATGACTGGGATGCATGCAAACCCTAGAATGCATGCAAACCCTAAAGGTGCATGCATGACTGAAAATGTAAATGATCAAAATACTGGTGGGACTAGGATGGAGTATAGGAATATCCTAACAATTACTGGCAGGAAACCCTGGGTCTGATTTGGGGGAGTCCTCTCTTGAGTGTTTTATCTTTACCAGGGTGTCGGCCACACTGTCCAAGTCAATTTTTCTGTTTGCCCCTGATACAGAGGTGGTCTTACTTTTTGATTCAAGTGGCAAGGGCGTAGTCTTCATTCTCTGAACATCCTCAACATATACCACTATGAACTCCTCCCAAGAGGGCTCTGGAATCTGTGCTTTTAATTCTTCACCAACTATTAGTTTGATTAGCCCATGATGGGCCAAAGCATCCTCTTTTCCTTTAACCACTTTCCTACTCATTTCCGCCAGCGATTGGAGCAGATAGAATGGAATGCTAATGTTGTTGTTTGATGAAATGTGACTCCTGTGCCTGAGAAGTTCCAAAATACGAAAGTGAAAAATGGGAACATAACTTAACCTTCCAGTGCATGTAATGTACCTCTAGATGATTGCATCCATTTCAACCCATGGCACCGGCATGGAGAGTCTTTTGACTCCATTTTTGTCCTCGTCGTAAGCTTCTCCTCGTTCGAAAAATGCTGTTTTTGCTATGTGGTTTTCCTCCCGGTCATTGCTGCTCCAATGCAGGCCCATTGGTAGACCAGTGAATTTGGCAATCATGTCCTCATCCAATTTTATATGTAACCCCTTTACTCGGGTGACGTACTATTCATCCTTGATATGTTTGAAGTTTCTTGCAAACTCTTGAGCTACCCCTGTATCATATCCTCTCAGTCCAAGGATGAAAGGCATCCAGCCTACATTGTGAATGATCTGCAGGACTCTCGGGCTCTGATAAATGGCGCTGTGATCCTCTGGTTCACTTTTCTTGAAACCCTTTGTCATTTTAGAATCTTCTTTATAATCAGACAAAACCAGAACTTTGGAATGTGGTTTATACCCTCAACTAGTCAGGATCTACCTACAGGTTCGAGGATTGCAATGTTGGCTGAGTGAGCGCACTAGATTTTGGTTTGTTGCTTCTCGGTAATTCCGAGAGGTTCCTTATATGCAAAATCGTGGAATATTATGCAACTTTACTTACTATCTTTCCGCACCTATCCTTTTTATCATTCTTGTACTTGCCATTTTTAATCCCTTTTTTCCATGATCGATCTCTGTACTTCATATGATGAGGGTTGTGATCATGATTTGTTGAGGGTGACAGGACTTAGGTAGAAATCATGAATTATTAAGGTGATAGGACTTAGGTAGTGATCATGACTTATTAAGGTCATTCTACCATGCCGTTGATTTAAAATAGAAGCTGTCCTCAGCTGACTAGAAACGAATGTAGTGTGGGATAATGTTTTACCTTAAGAATAAAATAAAATCATTCTAGAGATTACCTTGCTATGTATGCGTACCTGCATTGATGATCTGGTGCATTTTTCATGCATGGCAGATTCTGTAGTAGATTTGGCAGTGTCTGTAGTTGATTTTTGCATGTCAGTAGTTACGTGTGTGGGTTGCTTTTTTTCTTTTTGCTCATTTGAATTTGCTGAACTGTCTTCTTTTGAAAGTTGTGTCAGTTGTTGATACGACTCATGTGATGATGCTTCATATTGGATGATTGCATGGCAGTATGTGACTGGCTCTCTTGAATAAATTGCAGGCTCGCGTGAGTATGTTGAAAAGAATGGAATGGCGCGTTTGAAGAATTCCATAGTAGTTGATGATTGATTGCTGAATGTAAACATGACTGGATTGCTTGAGTGCTGATATGTAATGTATCTGGCTTGCTTGAATTGAATTGCAGGATCGCTTGATGCGTGGCTCTTTGTAGGGTGGATGCTTCATATTGGATGTTTTTTCTCTTTTTTCTTTTTGTCTTTTTTTTTTTTTTTATTTTAAATGAGTTGAATTTCATTGATTTGCCGTATCCTCTATCAGCATCAATTGTTGCTGGTAGAGTACCTGTGTAAATTCTTCTTTTGATTGTTGTTTCTTGTAAAGTTTTAGGCGATGCCGATTCACTATCATGGGGAACTCCTCTTCATCAATTGTAATAATTCTCACAGCTCCATTTTCATAAATCTTTTGTATAATGTAAGGTCCAAGCCATCTACTGGTTAGCTTCCCTTTGAATGTGTGAAATCTGGAGTCGTAAAGTAGTGCCCAATCACCTTCGTTGAACTTTTTATCCTTCAGATGTTGGTCATGCCATTTTTTTCTTTGTTGTTGGATGATTTTGGTATGTGTAAGTGCTTGTTGGTGGTGCTCATCCAGTTGATTCAGCTGTAGCATGCGTTTTTTCTAAATTTTTGATAGGTTCAAATGTAAATCTACTGCAATTCTTAATGTCTTTATTTCAAATTCGATTGGAAGCATGACCTTTTTTCCATAGACTAGTTCATAAGGTGTGAATCCTGTAGTTGTTTTCCATGTAGTATTGTAAGCCCAAACTGCCTCACTAAGTCTACTATCCCAATACCTTTTGTGAAGTTGGATAGTTTTTGTCAAGATTCTCTCTAATTCCCTGTTGGTTACCTCAGCTTGACCATTTGCTTGAGGGTGGTAGGAGGATGACTGTCTGTGCTTTACATTGTTTCTTTTCATCAAATCTTCAATTAAATTTGATGTAAATTGTGGGCCCTGATCAGAAACTACTTCTCTTAGCACCCCAAACCTATGAAAGATCTGCTCAGTAAAGAATTTGGCCACATTGGTTTCATTTGTAGTAGCCAGTGCTGCTACCCCTGTCCATTTTGTAAGGTAATCAGTGCATACGAGGACGTAGCTTTTCTGATTAGACTGTGGGTTGAATGGGCCAAAAAAATCAAATCCCCACTTTTCAAATGCCTCCAAGGAGATTTGTGGATGGAGTGGCATCTCTTGTTTTTGTGTTGGTTTTCCCATTCTCTGGCAATCATCACAGTGTGAAACATATTCATAAGTATCCTTGTGGAGTGTTGGCCAATAATATCTTGTTTGCAAGATTTTATGGGTTGTCCTTTTTGCAGCATAGTATCCTCCACATGGTTCATTGTGTGTGGCATGCATTATGTCATGCACCTCATCTTCTCTTATGCACCTTCTGAGTATCTGATCTAGTCCTTGTTTGAAAAGCATGCCTTCTATCCATGTGTATGTGGCACTTTGCCTTATTACTTTTGTTTTCTCTTTGTGATTGTAATGTTCTGGAAACTTTCCAGACACTAAATAGTTTGCTCTATTAGCAAACCATGGGATTTTTGTGGATATGGCAAAAAGGTGCTCATCTGGAAAACTGTCATCGATTACCTCACTGTCTTGTCCATGTGTCAGTCTAGATAAAAAGTTAGCCACTACATTGTGCTTTCCTGGCTTGTCTAAAATTGTAATGTCAAATTCTTGGAGGAGCAGCAACCATATGATGATTCTGGCACTTGTGTTTGGCTTGTTCATGAGATATCTTATGGCTGAGTGGTCTGTATGAAAAAAAACTTGGTAACCAGTGATATTGTGTCTGAACTTATTAATGGCATGTATGACAGCCAAAAATTCATTTTCTGTGACAGTGTAATTCAATTCCGCCCTTGCAAAATTTTTGCTGATATAATATATTGCATAACGCTTTTTCTCTTTTTCTTGTCCAAGGACATACCCGATTGCTTTATCTGATGCATCTGAGTGGATGTGGAATGGAAATTCCCAATCTGGTCCTTGGAGTATTGGAGCTGTAATTGTTTTTTCCTTAAGGTTATCAAATGCTATCATGCAATTGTTTGTCCATATGAACTCAGTATCTTTTGTGAGAAGTGCAAACATTGGGGCAGCAATTCTGCTATAATTTTCAATAAATATTCTATAGTACCCTATTTGTCCAAGGACACTTCTCACGTCCCTTTGTTTAATAGGTGGTGGTAGCATTTTAATTACTGAAACTTTTTCTTTAAGCAACCTCTATCCCTCTCTGTGATATATGATGGCTGATAACAATACCTTCTTCCATCATCATCTTGCATTTTTCATTGCTTAGACATAGGCTCATCTCAATACATTTTTTTAATACCAATTCCAGATGGGTCAATGCCTGGTTGAATTTTTTGCCATAGGGTGTGAAATCATCCATGAAGACTTCCATTTGATCATTTATAAATTCTGAAAATATGCTGACAATTGCCCTCTGAAAGGTTGCAGGAGCATTGCAAAGTCCAAATGGAAGCACTCTGTAGGCATAAGTACCCCATGGGCATGTGAAGGTTGTTTTGTCCTGGTCAGCTGGGTGAATGAGGATTTGATTGTAACTACTGAACCCATCCAAGAAGGAGAAAAACTTGTTACCTGCTAAAGTATCCAGTACTTGATCTATAAATGGGAGAGGAAAGTAATCCTTCTTGGTTGCTTTATTAAGCTCTCGGTAGTCCACACAAATTCTCCATTTGCCTCCCTTTTTAGGGAATATGACCAGTGGTGATACCCACTCACTATCAGAGATGGGATAGATGGACCCTGCATCTAATAACTTTTGTAGTTCGGTTTTGACTATGTCCTTCAATGCTAGGTTTAGTCTCCTTTGTGGTTGTCTTATAGGAATAGAACCTTCCTTGATGTAAATATAATGCTTGCAGATATCGGGATGAATACCTTTCATGTCTACATATGTCCATGCAAAAGCTCTATTCTGCTCTGTTAATACCTTCATCAGCTGTTCTTCCTATTGGGTCTGTAGATTAGAATTGATGTTAACTGTTTTCCCTGGTATAATTTCCACAATCTTTGTTTTGTCTGTTTGCTCTTCCAGAGATGTCAGTTCTGCCCACATCTTGTTCAAGTTCCTGTTTGAAGATTCACCTTCATTCTGTTGATCAGTGTCAAAAAACCTTTGAAGACCATCATTGTTAGAAAAATCATTTTGTATAAACCTATCTATATGACCATCTTCATATATGGCTTTTAGTGTTAATGCAGCATCAATTGTCAGGATAGGTCTCATGTTTTGATTCAGTGTGTCATTGTAATCGTCAGTCCAGTTTTGATATTCTATGTCTAAGGATTTTCTGGCTGGTGGGTAAATGGTGATTTTTTTCCTAGACTGGCCACTGGTGATGGTCATGTTGCCTGACCTGCATCCTATGTAAGCATCTGCAGTTGCCAGCTAGGGTCTTCTGAGTAAAATAGGATATCCACTAAGTTTGCTTTTTACCTCGATGACTTTGAAATCAGCTGGGTATTCCCAGGATTCTATATTGATTATAATGTCCTCGAGCATTCCTTCAGGCTTCACAGTGGGTGTATCTGCTAGCTGGAGTATTGTAGTTGTTTGTCTGACCTCTGATTGGAGACCTAGGTGGATCATAGTATCTTTGGTCATTACGTTTATAGCTGCTCCTAAATTAATTAGGCTCTTGTCGATTTGTCTGTTATTGATGTTGACTTGGACCATGGGGCTACCTGGGTCTAGATATTTGGGGTTAACCACGATACCCAGCATTAGATCAGCTAATTGGCCCACTACATTAATAGTTGGTGGGTCACGCTTCCTCCTTCTAGGCTTCTTCAAACAATTCTCTTTTTAATATTTGTTGCAAATGGGTATGTCTTTGATGGCTTGTAAGATGGGGATTTGGATATTCAAGTGTTTTAATTCATTCAGAATTGCATTTTCCTCTTCATCTTTGTTACTTCGTACAATATTTTCAGGAAATGGAGGGTTCTAGTTCGTGTGAGTGGTATAATTTCTTCCTCCGGAAGGTTTGGTTCATCAGGATGTTGAATATGAGGTTGAGTCATTTGCTCCTGGTGCTCTGGTTGTTGTATGTTTTGTGTAGGTGTATTTTGGAGCGTTTTTCTAGACCTTAGTTTAATCTCATTTATTTCCATAGTATCTACTACGTAAGTGGGAAATTGCATCGTTTCAGTATTGTAGGCTTGTTGTTGCCCTGGCCTATTTTTGTTAGGGTTAGGGATTGGCTGGGCAGGAATTGGTGGAGGTCTGGGGGGTGGTTGATTAGGTGGTGGTGGCATGATAACTGGATGTTGTTGCTGTAGCAAAGCTCTCCAATTTGATAAGGAATAAGGATATGGATTTCCATAATTTGTGGATGGTTGAGCAAAAGGTTGGGGGTATGAGGGGTAGGATTGTGGGTAGTATGATTGATGATAAGGCTGGTTTTGTTGCCACTGATTTGGATTTTGCTGAGATGGCCATAGGGCTGGTATAGATTTCCAATTCTTCTGGTTATTTCTGTAGTTATAGTAATGTTGGTTGTTGGGTTGGTACGGTCTGGGAAAATTATTCCTCTTCTGATTTACAAAGCAAAGTTGTTCCATTGCACCCTTGGTTGTGGGCTCCTGGATAGCGGCTTTGTAGGAAGGAAACAAGGGACACTTGTCAGTAGAGTGATACTTAGTGCAGAGGCCACATATTTCGATGGTGTTTAGTGTGCACTGCCCCTTCTCATGCTTCTTTCTACAACGAGGACAAAATACTGCTAAGGCTTGGTTAATTTCATCCTGTTTCTTTTTTATTTGAAGAGCATCAAGTTGCATGGTCAAATATTGCAGGATGTCAGTCTTCATGTCATCTAGCAGGTTTCCTAAATTAGATTTTGTAAGTGTTGGTCCTGAAGATGTTGATCCACCAGTAGATGTGTGTGTATCCCTTGTTCCATTCTTAGTTTTCCTAGATCTAGAGTAGTTTTTGAAGATTTGCAGGATCTGGACAAAAGATTTATGGAATATATCTCCATCTTCTAGAAGATTTAAGACTTCAAAATTATCTTCTTTTACACCTCTAAGAAGGACAAGTTTTAGTGATCCAGGATCCAAGGTGCAATGACTGGCTCGTTTGTAGCTGAGTTGAAATCTTTGGGCATAATATTCTAATGACTCTCTTTCTCCTTGTTGCATCCTAAAGATTTCATCCCTTGTATCTTTGGCCTTGCAGTAGTCCCTATATTTTTCTAAGAATGCATGTTTCATTTGATCCTAGCTAAAGATACTATTCCCTTCAAGGCTCATAAACCACCGAAGTGATAGGTCTTTCAGTGTGGAAGGAAAAAGCCTTAGCTTTTGTGCATCAGTAGTGTAATCAAATGATCTGAAAATTACCTCAAATTCAAACAGGAATGTGTCAGGATCTTCTGAAGTCAAACCATGGAAGTTTGGTAGATTATTAGGATTGATGTTCTTCATCCTGGCATCTCTAAGAGGTATGCTAATGGGAAAGGTGAAAAGCTCCCTAGGTTCCTCCTATTCGTTTGCCATCGTGGTGTTTGAGCTGGAACTGGTAGTGAAGTTGTCTCTGTTTGGATCATATGTGGAGTCAGTTTCATTTTCAGAGTGTAGAAATTCAAATTGAGAATGGTCAGAACTATTATTACCATTGTTTCTCATTGGATGCTTGGGCAGAAAGCGGCCAAACCTATCCCTTTGCCAACGAGGCATTCATTAGTAAAAAAGTATTTATGTTTTTGTTTTATGTGATTTTTGTTTTCTTTTTGTGTTGTTTTTAAGTGATGTCTCCTAAGAGATTTAGCACCTCCCCAGTAACGGCGCCAAAAAGTGGTGAGCTCCCAATATGGATGCCTAATGAGGATAGCTGTACTAAGAGCCTACTTTAATTATCAACCCAGGGGACGTACAAACTTTAGAGGTGTAGGAACTATCTGTGCTCTTATAGGATAATCTTTGTCACGGTTGGGTGTTGGTATCAATGTTTTAAGCGTTGCCTACTCAATATGTAAAACTGTTTATACTAGGGGATTAAATACTGGAAAACAGTAAATCTATTTTAAAGAATTAAAATACTAAAAGCAGTAAATCTATTTTAAAGAATTAAAAATGCTGAAAGTGAAAGACATATTCCTACGAATTTACCTAATGCAGAATGGTGAATCTAGACTATGAAAGTGAAATGCCATAACAAATCTATTCTAAATTAAAGAAAGCAAGGTCTGTAATTATTTATGCATAAAACTGGAATTCTAATCTAAATCATTTGAATATCAAAACTAAGTTTGAAATGCAATCATCTCATGCTACACATCCATTATTAAGAAATCAAAGCAATCAACCTCGAGAAGCAATTAATCATGATGGGAAACATTCATAAACCCTAGATCTAAACCATGATTTTTGAAGGCAATGCTAATACATATGGAATCGTTGTTTAAAATGTGCGTTGGAAGAAAGCAGCTACAGGACTATTGAAACCGTGTTGCTGAACTACAGAACGTCTTATAAATTACTACAGAATCAAGACATAATTCAAATGCTTCCATATCCGATATAAATTTTCATCACTGTAAAACACATAATCGAAAATACTTGAAAAATGGAAATCCCCTGACTTACGTGTTGGAGGGGCCCTCTCCAACTCGTACTCAGGAGAGAAAGAAACTTATAGACGTTGACTGGGATTTAACATCAATATTCTATTAAAATATAAAATCCATGTTTTCACAAGGGTCTGTAACTCAGAAGTATCTCAATAGTGCAAAAACGTAAAACAATGTTTCTCCAAAAATGTTAATAGGGGCCTCTCGCTACCCGAGAGGTCCATATTTATATAATTCTTAATGCTAAACCTAACTAAATGTCTAAATGCCGATTCTCCTTGAACAGTAGTGCGTTCTCTATAGATCAGGAAAAAGGCGCCAAGCGGCATGATCCCTCAGTCTTCTACGTGTTTGTCTTTTAATGCCCTTGAACCTACTCAATCACGCTCGATTTCCACAGAATTAGTTTATTGAATACGCATTTTAAACATACAAGAATAATCGTCAAAAACAACTTCATTAAATAATTAAGGTAAAACATTTTTCCCACAAATGAGTGTGTTTCTTCGCCATTGCTTGAGCTTTACTGTGGGAAAAAGGTTATCAAATACCTGAAAATTGGACTCATCATCGAGCATCATAATTTTCCTTGACTGGTTCGACATACCTATGTCCTTCCAACGGATCGAGAGGTTTGAAAACTCTTATTTCATCATTCTCAAATTACATCATCCTCTTCTTGAAGTTAATAATAGTTTGATTCTAAATGGACCAGTCAATTCCTATAACTGCAAGATACATATGAGTATCATCGAAAATATCTATAAATTTAAAGTCTATAAAAGTTCGCAGTCCTTCCAGTTCGATAGGGACGCCAACCATACTTCCAAATTGTATAAATTTCTATTGATTGGCCAACCATGGTTGAATAGGTGACCATACTAGCTTCAGATTCCCCATATTTTTCCATGTTTGTTTAGTAAGAATATTTACATCTAAACCCAAATCTAAAATAAAAAAACCATGTCGTAGTCACCAATCTGCTCATTAAGTCGTAGATCCCTTCTAGTCTTTGTTCTCTTTTGAACATGGTTCACAACTCGTTCTTTCCTTAAATCTCCCTCAATTTATCCAATTAACTTTTGTAATTCCCTCGATGCATTTTCATCCTTAATCAAATCCAAGCAACTTTTCAAAAGATATGTAGAGAACTTACATTTCCTGGAGTCTTCTTTGATATAGATTGGTCAAAGCGAGGTGGCATGTCATATATAGGACGTTCTTCAAATACTGGTGGCAGGGAGGATGTTGATGAGCCCTTCATAAATTCATCATGAGCTTCAAAGAAAAACCACTTCTCTTTTTTAATATCAAATTGTGGTGGCTTCTGAACTATTGGACGCACTCTCAGGTACCAATGGTTATTGTGACTTCCCTTGTCATCACCACTCGTAGCTCCTCCTCTTGTTACCACACCGACAGTAGGATGCTTCGGTTTTTGTTATATTGAAATATTTTGCACATACTGGTTCTAATTCTACTTATGTTTCTCCTACCACTTCGCTATAAGCTGCAAACAATCTTCACTAGTATGGTCTAATGTCCTCCAATATGTGCAGGTCGAAGCAGGATTCATGCATTCTCTGGCATAATGTCCTCGAGTACCACAATTATAACATATTACTTTTCCTCATCCACACCCTCTGAATCCACCTCATGGCTAATTGAATTGTGCATTACTTATTTCATCTTGATCTTCTCCCTTCATGAGGAAAGTGTCTGCAGTGCGCTCTATGAGAAACTTGTATGCTCGATAGTTCTTCTTATCATGTTAAACTAATCGATAGAACTTACACCATAGGTTTTGAGGATTAATCACCATCTTCTGCAACAAATAACATTCTTATGGTCGATGTCCTCTAGTTTGGTATATTCTACACCATACACCCATTCCAGGGTTTAACAGACTAGGATTCCCAACATTGAGATAGTCATGAAAATATATACATTGATCCTTTGAGTGACCTTCTTCCTCGCATCTGGTGTGCCAAACATCTTCTCTATTTTCCTTACCCTTCTTAATGTCTTGTATCTGAATTGACAAGTTCTCTAGCTGCGACTGGATTTGAGCCATATGAGTTCTAGTCTCTCCGACAGGTGATGCTTCCAACTTAATGGCCAACTCAAGGGCCTCTATCTAGGATGGAATTTTCTATTGCATCAGCGAAATTATGATATGCGGTAGTAAAGGATGATGAACCACTGCTTATGTTGAACATCATTCATCGAGAAGCTCGTATGGGCCATCAAAGTCTTACAAATATGGTCAAATTCCAAAATAGACTAATTTGATGCTTGTTTAATTTCCTTAAGCTCAGTATCACATTGTGATTTAGACTTTGGCTTCTTAAATTCAAATTTCAACCCATCATTAACCTCTGCTAAGGTCTTTGCTTGTTCTCCACCAGTGACTTCTGAAAATTTCATAAACCAATCCAGGGTGCAACCCCTAAAGTTCATAATTAACTGCGCCATTTTGACATTGTCATCTTGTACTTGTTTGAGAGTCCATACTGTGTTACATAAAAACCAGTGTTGGTCTGGGTCCTCTAACCCATTCCCATTAAAAATAGGTAACTTCATGTCATCCCCAAACATTCTGGACCTCTGATGTTTTGGCTGACTTGAGACTAATGGAACACTACTTATAGTCTTTCCACTTGGTGAAGTACTACTCTGACTATTACCACTACTTTGAATTTCTTGGAAAAATTGTGATGAGTTACTATGTCTTACCTGAGTTAGGAGATGTACATGGGGTCGTGGGTATGTCACAGCCTTGGGTCTGAGACGAATTTGCAGGTTCTTTTTCTTCCTCTAAAATGAGCTGGTACTATTCATCCTTGTCGTAAGAATCTTCATCAACCTGTGGTACTGGTTTGTAGTCCCTTCTTTCAGTCACACTACAACCCTCTCTCTTTGTCGCAATTCTCCTCCTCTTGTTGAACCGAAACCTCTTCACACTTCATATATACCCATGCTCTTCATCTATATCACTCTCTTCTCCCCTTATCATTTCATATCATTCCACACATTCACCCATAAATTCCTCCATTTGATACCCATGCCCACCGCACACAAATACTTTACTCGTAAAATTTCATTTGTGTCACCCCTTTTTCACAAAGTAGCTTCTTGATCGAAAAATTTAATGATCTTAGGTACTTACCTTTCGGAATTTCAAGTAATTCTTCTTCTATTGCACTATATGACTTAATAGTGTCAACAACAAATTTGGTAATATACCCCTCTAGTATGTTATCCAACTAGTAATTCACTGTGCGTGAAATCTTGTTATTCACACTTTTAAGTCGCTGTATAAAACCAGTTGTCCAATTCCTAGGTTCACCTCCTTGTAAATTCATCTTCTACTCAACCAATCTTTCCAACCACTCATGCAATATCACAAGAAATTTCCCAAAGAAAACCTCATGGATATCAGAAAAAACATACTTATCTAACCACGCTTCGTCGTCCAATTGAGGGTGCTTATTCTGATCTTTAGAAAACTCACTCAGCTTCTGATCTACCCAATCCTGTATCTCTGGCTTAGTTGGATGCGACATAAGCCACATTCCCCTTCGACAAAAATCTCTGTCCTAGAAACAGAACCATTTGTTGCCGCACTTTTAATTCAACCAGGGTTCAAACATCTAATACAACACCAACAAACACCATAGATACTGGCCCGAAAGGGTTTTAACCTTTTGAAAACACCTGCAAAGCATATGAGGTCTCACATGAAGTACCTATGGAAACTGTAGGAACCTGTTTTCTGCAACACAAAAGGGGAATAACTCGATAGACAAGTCATTTATCCTACAACCCATTACTTCAATACATCTACCACTTCGACAAACCATTCACTTCGACATAACTTGTGAGTTAACCCAAAATTTATATAACATGCATTATACTTTGCATTCACATGTTTATTCATCTAAGCATAATTATTCATTCATGTAACTTATAGGAAAAGGAAACAAACACATAACACATCACACAAATAACACCATAATTTAACGTGGAAACCCAAGATGGGAAAAACCATGGAAGTGTTTCTTTTATTCATGAGTCGCATCCAATAAATAATCACTTCATGTTTATGACTGACAGATACTTCCTTGAATTACAACAAACCTTCGCACACAGCCTGCAAATTATGTGACTTATCTCTTCCCAATAGCTTCGGCATGCAAAAACATAGATAGTTCACCCATTACAGACACAGACTAGGAATGATTTCGAATATCTTACAAATCTCTAACCAACCCAAAAATTTCCCTCTTATTAAATATTTATAAGGTGCACAAATCCTTCCCTACTCCCACTAACCCACTATCCAACAACTCGACTCATTAATGCAAGTGGACAAACTCTAACTAACTGACTCAACTTCGCCCATTGACATAATCAACATAACCGTTTTCCTGGTTTCTCGACCACTTCGTTAGAGTTGACCACTTCGCTGAATCACTTCTACTTTAGCTCTGTCCATACCAAAATTGTCTTACCAAAAATTCGCTAGGCCCAACATCGCCCAAGAGGTCGTCAAGGGGACAATAGAGTCAACTGATTGAGTCGGATACTGTTATGGTGGACGCTTATAGTGCTAGTTTGATGAGAGAAACAACTACGAAGAATAGCATAAATCACATAATAAACAACTACAAAATTTAATAAACAATACCGATCACAGAAGAATGTGAGATAGTAATTTCTAATGGAGAAACACCAAGGGTGAAAAATCCATTTGCATTGAGCAGTTTTCATAAGAGGTCAAATGTAGGAACCATCGGGAACCAATCGAGCCTTATATTTAGGAATTCGTCTTAATTCAATTAAGAGCGGAGAACCAAAATATCTTTTCATCTTTGAGCTTTCAAGTATTTATACAATTTTGAGGGACACTTGGGTAACTACCTGTCGCATTTCAGTTAACAAAAAGATAGTTACAAAGATATCATATGTATTCTTCCCATTTGCCATATAAAATAAGATGAAGAGACATCATTTCCAAGTGGATGGAGATTCAGATTCCTTCTGTATGCTCAGAATGTCATTTGACATGTGTTAGAATCATCAACTACCATCGGGCATGTATGATGATCCATCATGTATGTGTCGTCGGTCGTGTGCCATCAGTCATGTGTCATCGAGTTGTGAAGTTGACTGATCCGTTGGGAAGGTCGATTCGAGGATCTGACCAAGGAGTCAACTGGGACTAGGAAATAGTTGGTGGATCCAGTTAAGCCTTGGGATGGATCAGAATTTCCCCCTTAAGTGGAAATGGTCCCCATTTCCTACTCGCATAGACGAGGAAACTTGAGATCCAATTCAGGAAGAGTATACCGCTTTCCTTGAGATATGATTTGTCCTCCTTGGCCACCTAAAACAATGGTACCGTTCGTGTCCTTGTATAGTGTGCCTGCTATCCAACAATCGTGTCAATGACAAGAGTCTCTTGAGCATCTGGGTGTATATCTTTTGCATCTATTGGATATAAGTTGATCCATTCCAATAATGGTGGAAAATATGGTCAAAGCAAGTCTGCATTGAATACTGGATGCAGACCCAGTTATGGTGGAATGCTGAGCTTAAAATAATTTTCCCCAATTTTCTCAACAATAGTATAATGACCCATCGTAAAGGTTTCAGCTTTCTATGCAGATCACTGAATCTTTCTTTCTTGAGATACAACCAGACCTGTTCCCCAATTTTCAATGAATGAGGAATACAATGCTTATTGTGTCAGGCCTTGGCTTTTTCACTAGCTCACTGCAACGTCTCTTGTGCTTGTTTCTGAATGTCACACACTTGATCCTTGAACTTGAGTTCCTTTTCAATTTCTCGCTATCCACGGTCAGTGTCGACCAAGCCATTCGTTTGGCTGACTAAGTCAATAGGTGTCGAGGATTGAAATCCATAACATATTTCAAACGGACTCTTTCTCGTTGAAATGTGTTGCACTCACTTATAGCTATGTTGGATGTATGAAATAATTGTGTCCCATGTTCTACAATGCTTGTGGTTGTACATGAGAAGCAATTATACCACATGTGATTCAAAACTTATGTCTGTAAATTAGTCTGAGGATGGAACACTATCGACATAGATAGTTGTGTGTTGAGCTATTTCTAGAGCATCTTCCATAATATGCTTACAAATATGGAGTCACAGCCAAATATGATTGAAGTCGGCAAGCCATAGTGCTTCCAAACATTCTCAAAGAAAAGTTGAGTAGGCTGTTGGGTTTTTGTGCTCTTCTTGCAATGAATGAGGATAGCCATTTTACAAAATCTGTCAACCACTACCAGGATTGCAGCATGCTGGTGTTGGGTAATAGGATATCCAGTCAAATAATCCAAGGAAATAGATTCCCATGGTCGACTAGGAATGGGAAAGGGCTTATATAAACCCTGTTTCCATTTCGGTAGCTTTGAAATGGCAAACACCACACATGACTTGATGTACCTGTTGACATCTGTTTTGAGTGAAGGCTAGTAGAAATAATTCTAGAGCAAAACAAGTGTCTTTTCCACTCCAAAATGTCTTTTTTGTTGTTGTAGTGTGCATCCCATATAATCTTTTTTCGGTTCTCACCTGAAGGTACACAAAGTTGTCTTAGCTTGTAAAGCAATTTGTCCTTCATGTAGTATTCAAGAACAATTGATTTTTCTATGTGGAGTTATTGATATACCATCAAAAAATTAGTGTCTTCTTCAAATAGTCGTGGTCAAGTAATGGTTTCATAACCATGCATACCTAACACTGTAAGAAGTGAAGTAATTGGTGGTTGAATAAGACAATCAGTTGTTGCATTGGCCTTTCCTTTCTGATGCTTAGTTTCCAATTGAAACTGCTATAGGTAACCAATCCATTTTATTTGTCTCGTCATTTGAAACTTATATTATGACGAAGAGAACTGTAGAGGTTTATGGTTAGAATGGATGATCATTTCTTTGCTTAAAATATAATGTCTCCATTTCTTAAGAGCTTGATGCAGGAGCATCGGGGCCTAGGAAGATCAGTCGAAGTTGATCAACATGAAGACAGTCGGCTAGAGGGAGTGCCGACGACCGCTAGTGCATGAAGCAAATTGACTTTTTGTAGTCAATAAGTCAAATAGAGAACTGTCGAAGCAGTCGAAGGGAGTATGGAAGTCGAGATTCAACATGTCAGTAGTCGACAGACGACAGTCGATAATTGACATGCGAATGTCAATAGGTGACAAGTTGCCATAGAGTCATAGGAAGTTCGACATGTTGTCAGACCGCGACATCGGCATATTGTCGAACCAAGACATCGACATATTGGGCATGAGCCAAGCGAGGAGGAAGGGGCGAAATGGCGAAGCCTAATCGCAGAGTGAAGCTGACATGTGAGTCGAAGCTGACATAGGACGGTATGGTCGACGTGATGGTTTACTATAGCTTGTCAGAAGGACGCATAGAAGTCAAGGAGAGTACTTGGAAATAGTTCGGGGTTGCTAAGCAATTTAATGACAGTTATTGTAGGTGAGTGATGACATGATAGATGTCATCACAGGAAAAGGTTGTGCAGCACAGTCAGGACGATGACAGTTGCAGGTCTGTAGGATCATGGAAGGATCGGCTGACAGAGAATGTGTGTCTCAGGGATCACAGTGGTCTCGGGAACATCAGCACCAGAGTAGGAGACTAGAGAGTTTGGATCAGTTGAGGGGGACTTGGCATTTTGGAGAGTCAAGCAGAGCTCAAGAGAATTCTGGTAGATTGAATAGGAAAGTCACACATCTACAGAGTCGAGAGATCGAGCCATAGATCAAAGTTCCACAATGAACTAGGAGAGGGTGAGGTCGACAAACTGAGAGAGCACACAGTTACTTCTATGTTGTAATGGCTAAGGTCGACAATTAGTTAGTTATTTCATTTCTTTGCAGTTTGCATTGTAACCAATTCAGAGAATTAATATAAGCCAACTTCTGGCATGTTGTTTATATCTTGTCTTTGTGAACGTGTGTGTGGTGTGTATTGTTAAGTAAGAACCTTGTTTCGATAAGGCGACCTTGCGTCAGTTGGTATCAAAGCTATAGTATCCTGAGAGTCGAAGGATAGCTATATCAGAGCTATAGTATCTTGAGATCCAAAGGATAGCTATATCACAACGGGAGGAGAATCCTGTTAAGGAGAAAGGCAGTGATACCAACCTTCCTTGCATCAGTTGGTATCAGAGCCTAGAAGTGAGTCTAGTTAAATTAAGCAGGAAGTGAATCCATGTGCGTAGGAGAACATCGAGTGGTATTGAGCCTACAAGTGAGTTAAACAACTCCATCTAAGGTTGGGTAGAGTTATACACGACTTGTTGAAGTTTGGTGGCGGTTGGACGAGTGGGAGTTTCGGCAGAGGTTGAAAATGGCTCACAAAGGCGTTAATGTCCGAGGACGAAGAGCGCGTGGTGTAGCAGTCATGGTTGATCATGAAATGTTGGATGAGTGCGTCAGAACAATGCGAACTTTGACAAATGAAGTCGCAGTGATCAAGGAAAGCCAAATGCGTGGTTGCATTCCTGATGCGTTAGACCACAATGACAAGGAAGTCAAAGAAGTGGAACCACGAGAAGCAGTAGAAGATGAACTAGAAGAAAAACTCACCAAGCTTCTGGCGAATATGAGAGGTCGAGCAAAGATAGACATCTGTACCAAATCAGGAAGTATGGATCTAGAAGACTTGATCAACTAGTTCAGAGAAATGGAGAAATACTTCGACATAGAGTAGATAGAGGATCCTAAATGGGTTAAGACTGCATGTTTGATGTTGAAGGGTCATGCCTCATTGTGGTGGGACAATGACTAGGTTGATAAAGTCAATAAGGGAAAGGAGAAAATAGAGTCTTGGGACAGGATGGTCGCCAAGTTGAAAGGAAAGTTCTTGCCAAATGACTATGTGATTTCGTTGTTCAGGAAGTTGCAGAACTTTCAACAAAAGGAGATGACCGTGAAGGAGTACATGGAAGAGTTCTATAGATTGTTGATAAGGTCGGGCCAGACCGACAAAGGAGAAGAAGCTATCGCTAGGCATGTGAACGGCTTGAAATATTCCATTCAGGATGAATTGAGCATGTCAAGATTCAGAGCAGTGGGTGAAGCCTACCAGTTAGCTTTGAAGGCAGAAGAGAATCTGTCAAGGAAATCCACAGTGACCAGAGGTAGGACGACTAGTCAAGGTGCGAAGACTGTTTCCGTGAAAGGCCAAAGTAGCAGTTACAGGAGGGAAACTGTAGAAGATAGTTGACATGTGGAAGGGACGTCGACAAGGGAGAAAGCGTAAGAAAACTGACGCGATGGTCGTGAGAATCGTGTTCGAGGTGCGTATGGTCAAGGTGGTCCATCCGACAGAAAAAGGAGCTAACAGACAAGCCATAATCTGTTACAAGTGTCGTGTGATGGGACACAAGACATATGAGTGCCTAGAGAACCTACATGCTATAGAGGAGTCGAAACCTAGACGTCGAAGAGATGAACAAGTTGACGAGAGGGAATAGTCGGCGTCCGACAGCAGTAGAGAGGAGAAAAGAAGGAACCGAAGTTTGACGGTCAGCAGAACATTGGTTCAAGAAGACAAACGCAACGAGCAAGATCCGGCACAGCGGAAGGCAATCTTTTGAATGAAGGTGCAAATCGGTGAATGGCGTTGCAAGACCATAGTTGATGGTGGAAGCACTAAGAATATTGTGTCGACAAAGGTGATCGAGAAAGCGAAGTTGAGATGTCAAGAACATCCACACCCTTACAAGATCTCATGGTTGTAGAAAGGACACCATGTGAAGTTGACCAGACAGTGCTTGATTAACTTCAAGGTTGGGAAGTTAGAGGACAACCTATTGTGCGACGTAATCCCAATAAACGCGTGCCATTTGTTGTTAGGAAGACCATGGAAATATGATCGAAAAATGATCTATGATGGTCGAGGAAACACAGTCACAGTGTCGAAAAATGGCATGAAGAGGACTCTTAATCCGAAACTGGAGGAGCAAGCCGATGGTAAGCAAAGTGAGAACAACTTTGGGAGAAGCGAGTGCTGATGTGTTCAGCGAATGAATTCCTTGCGGAAGAGGAAAAGTAGTCGAGGTGTTATGCTATCATTCTGAAGGGACCATGTGTCGAGAAGGTGACAATGGAGGAGAAAATTCCGGTCGAAGTCAGAAATATGCTCGAAGAGTTTCAGAGCATAGTAGTTGATGAGACACCGACGGGATTGTCACCGATAAGGAGCATATCCCATCAGATCGACTTGATTCTAGGGTCGAGTCTCCCAAACAAAGCACCGCATCGGATGAGACTGACAGAAGGTCGGGAACTCAATCAACAGGTCCATGAGTTGTTGGATAGAGGGTTGATCAGAGAGAGTCTGATTCCATGCGCGGTACCAACAGTATTAGCATCGAATAAAGGTGGAGAATGGAGGATGTGTACAGACTCCAGAGCTATCGACAAAATCACGATCAAGTATCGGTTTCCATTGCCGAGAATGGACGACTTGATGGATTGTTTGAGTGGAGAGAAGTACTTCACGAAGATAGACCTGAAGAGCAGTTATTAGGAGATTCGGGTTAGAGAAGGAGACAATGGAAAACAACATTCAAGACAAAGGAAGGGTTGTATGAGTGGTTAGTCATGCCATTTGGATTGACTAATGCACCCAGTACATTCATGCAATTGATGAATGAAGTACTGAAGCCATTCTTGGGAAAGTTTGTCGTAGTCTATCTAGACGACATTTTGATTTTTAGTCGAACCAAGACAGAACACTTGGAGCACATTCGACAGGTATTGCAGAAGTTGCAGGAAGAGAAGCTGATGGGGAACCTCCAAAAGTGTTTCTTCATCAAGGAAGAATTGGTATACTTGGGATTCGTAATCTCAGGTAAAGGGTTAATCATGGACCCAGAAAAGGTGAAGGCGATATTGGATTGGCCTAAACCAACAAGCGCGGTTGGAGTGAGGAGTTTCCATGGAGTTGCCACTTTCTACAGGAAGTTCATCAGGGGATTCAGTTGGATTTGCGCACCATTGACAGAGTGTGTGCAAAAAGGAGAGTTCAGGTGGATGGAAGCACCCTAGTGAGGTTTCTACAAGTTGAAGGAAAAGGTCACTGAGAGCCCAGTGTTAGTGCTCCCATATTTTGACAAAGTTTTCTAGGTTGATTGTGACGCAAGTGGAATAGAAATTGGAGAAGTGTTTAGCCAAAAGGGCCAACCAATTGCATTCTTCAGTGAAAAGTTGGATGATGCAAAGAGAAAGTATTTGGTCTATGACCAGTAGTTTTATGCTATTGTCCAAGCATTGAAGAATTGGAGGCATTATTTGTTGCCCGAGGAATTTTTGTTGTACACATATCACCAAGTGCTGAGGTATCTAAATACTCAGTCGAAGTTGAATCAACGGAACATAAAATGGTTCGATTTCCTACAGGGATATACGTTCATGTTGCGACATAAGTCGAGCAAGTCGAACAAGGTTGTCGACGCGCTGAGTAGAAGAGTTGCATTGTTGAACATGATGACAGTTCATGCAACAGGAATAGAGTTAGTGAAGATAGAGTATGCTACCGACGAGGATTTTGCAAAAGCATGGAAAGCTTGTCGTGATCCATGGAGTGTTGACAGGACTCCATACTTGGATTATTTTATCTAAGAGGAAAACCTATTCAAGGGATGACAGTTGTGTATTCCCAGAGGATCCGTAAGGGAGAACCTAATCCGAGAGTTGCATAGCGGCGGATTAGCAGGTCATTTTGGTATCGACAAGACTAAGGCATTGGTCGAGGAAAAGTATTACTGGCCAGGAATGACGACAGATGTCGGAAAGTGCATTCGATAATGTAGATTTTGCTAGTAGGCAAAAGGGAGAAGTCAGAACACGGGGTTGTATACATTGTTTCCGGTACCGAATACCCCATGGGAGAACCTGAGCATGGATTTTGTGCTAGGATTGCCGAAGACACAGTAGGGAAGTGACTCAATATTTGTTGTAGTCGAAAGATTTTAGAAAATGGCACACTTTATTCCATGTCGGAAGACAAGTGACGCCACAATCATTGCTGTACTATTCTTTAAAGAAGTAGTTAGATTGCATTGATTTCCAAAGAGTATCACATCAGACAGAGATACCAAGTTTATGGGGCATTTCTGGAGAATCCAATGGAAGAAACTAGACATGAAGTTGCAGTTTAGCTCAGCATATCATCCACAGACAGACGAATAGACCGAGGTGGTAAACAAAAGTTTGGGAAACCTTCTGAGATGTTTGACGGCCGATAGACCCAAGAAGTGGGAGAATGTGTTGGTGTAAGCAGAGTTCGCATACAACAATTCTGTGAATCGGTTGACACGTTTGAATCCATTCCAGATTGTTCAGGGAAGAAGCCCACATGGAGTGGTGGATTTGGTCGAGTTACCAACAGAGATCAAGAAAAGCAAGGATGCAGAATCATTCACAGAGCACATGAAAGAAGTTCATGAAGATGTGCAAAAATGCATAGAAAAGAGCAACACGACATACAAGCTAAGAGCCGACAGGAAGAAGAGACTACAGTCATTTAGCGAAGGAGACTTGGTCTATGCACATTTTTGGAAGGAGAGATTTCCGAAAGGAACCTATAACAAGCTGAAGTTGAAGAAGATTGGACCATGTAATATTCTGAAGAAAATTTCGGACAACGCTTATTTCTTGGAGCTACCGAATGACTTGAGCATTTCAACAATGTTTAATGTCTCATATCTGTACAAGTTCGAAGAAGGTTCAAGTAGCAAAAGCATGGAAGTGTTGAAAATCGATTGGACAGTGCAGATTCCAGATCGATAGAAGGAGGAGATTATAGAAGAAATAGAGGAATGCGAAGTTGGGCGTATGCGCAGTTCCCGAAGGAAGGATGATGAGTTGCAGGAGGCGACATGGATTTCCAAAGAAGAGTTCAGGAGACTGATGGAGCAGTCGAGTTCTTTTTCACCTAGGGAGTTTGATGCAGGAGCATCGAGGCCTTCGTAGATCAGTCAAAGTTGATCGACATGAGGAGAGCCGACCAGAGGGAGTGCCAACAACCATTGGTGCATGAAGAATATTGACTTGTCGAAGTCAATAAGTTGAGCAGAGAACTGCTGGAGCAGTCGATGGGAGTATGGAAGTCGAGAGTCGACATGTTAGTAGTTGACCGATGATAGTTGCTAGTCGACATGCAAATTTCAATAGGAGACGAGTTTCTGTAGAGTTGTAGGAAGGTCGACATGTTGTCAGACCACGACATCGATAGGTTGGGCATGAGCCAAGAGAGGATGAAGGGGGAAAATGGTGCAGCGTAATTGTAGAGTGAAGCCGACAGGTGAGTCGAAGCTGATAGAGGACGGTATGGCCGACATGATGGTTTACTGTATCTTGTTAGAAGGATGAGTAGAAGTCAAGGAGAGTACTTGGAAATAGTTCAGGGTTGCTAAAGAAGTTAATGGTATTTATTGCAAGTGGGTGAAGACATGAGAGATGTCGGCACATGTAGATTCTGTGCAGCATGGTCGGGTTGCTGATAGTTGCAGATCTGCAAGATCATGGAAGGATCGACTGACAGAGAATGTGTGTCTCGGGGATCGCAGTGGTCTTGGGAACAGAAGCAGTAGAGTAGAATACCAGAGAGTTTGGATTAGTTGATGGGGACTTGGCATTTTGGAGACTCAAGCAGAGCAAGCATAGCTCAAGAGAAGTCTGGTAGATTGGATAGGAAAGTCACACATCTACAGAGTCGAGAGATCGAGCCATAGCTCAGAGTCCCGCAACGAACTAGGAGAGGGTGAGGTCGACACACTGAGAGAGCGCACAGTTAATTCTATGTTGTAATGGCTCAGGCCGATGGTTAGTTAATTATTTCATTTCTTTGCACTTTGCATTGTGACCGATTCAGAGAAGTAATATAAGCCAACTTCTTGCATGTTGTTTACATCTTGTATTTTTGAATGTGTGTGTGGTGTGTATTGTTAAGTAAGAACCTTGTTGCGATAAGGTGACCTTGCGTCAGAGCTTGTACAATGGAATACAGTTCCTTCTCGTAGGTAGAATACTTACAAAAAATATCACTAAACGTTTATGAGTGGAATTCCACTGGGTGAAATGCTTGCATAATCACGATTCCCATGGCATAGTCATATACATTGGTCTCAATTTCAAATGGATGATGCAAATAAGGTAATACAAGCACTAGAGCAATGCAAAGCTTGTTATTGAGTTGTTTAAAATCTTGTTTTTGTATCGTATTCCATTTGAAATCTATCTTTCCACTTCCTTTCGTCAATTGATTCAGAGGCCATTCTATGTGGTTGAATCCCAACGCAAATCCTTGGTATAAATTCACCAATCCAATGAAACTCCTTAGTTCTGGAATGCTTCTTGGAGCTGTCCAATCCCTAATAGCTTGTATCTTTTCTTGGTCAACTTGAATGCTTGCTGACTCGATCACATAGCCCAAGTATTTGATACTCTTCAATGCAAAAGAGCAGTTCTCCAAGTTCAAACAGATTTTGTATTGTCTGGGAACACTAAGCACTTGCTGACTCTGTTGAAAATGTTCCTCCCATGATCTGCTGAAAATTAGGATGTCATCTAGATAGACAATGACACCTTTCCCTGAAAAAGGTCTAAGAATGTCATCCATATATCTCATGAAAGTCACAGGTGCATTAGTTAGACCATAAGGCATGACCAACCATTCAAATAAACCTTCCCTCGTTTTGAAAGATTTTTTCCATACATCTGAGGACTCTATGGGAGTTTGATGATATCCCGACTTGAGGTCAAGTTTGGTAAAGAATTTAGCACCTTTCAAATAATAAAGTAAATAATCTATTATAGGAAGATGATAATGATTCTTTACTAAAATTTTATTGAGATCCCTATAGTCGATGCACATGCACCATGTCTCATCTTTCTTAGGAAATAATATGACTGGAATTACACAAGAAGAGGAGCTAGGTCGAATATGCCCTTTGTTGATAAAGTATTGAATCTATTTGTGGATTTCTTCATTTTCTAAAATATACCTGCTATAAACAGATGCATTGGCTAGTGAAGAACCAGGAACCAGATCAACATAGTGTTTTACCTGGCAATGTAGTGGTACTCCTGTTGGATCTTTGAGAACATCTTTGTATTATTCAAGTATTCTATCAACTTGCTGTTGTTGTTGAGAGTCCTTGTCGATGGAGCGATGAATGGTTGATGTGATCTTCTAGGAGTGTTGAGCTTTGATCATTATGAACATAAATTTCTAAGCATGGTTAATCAGTCTCTTGGCTTGCTTAGCTGAAACCATCTCAACTATTGGTGTGGGACAAAGTTCAAGAATGAAATACCACTAATTCTAAATTTTGACAATCACTTTCTGTGGTTTCGATTGATACCTTCCATGTTTGTCCCACAAGTAAGGCTTCCCAAACACTACGTTTTCTATCGAAATCAAGGAAACGTCGCAGAGCACCTCATCCTGAAAAGGCTTGATGAAGTAAGGTAACTTGAACTATAGTGTGATACTAAGTACTTGTCCATCCTTCATCCAACCGATGTTGTAAGGTTGCAGATGCGGAGTAGTAACCAAACCCAATTTCTTCACAATATCTTCAAAGACAAAATTATTTTGACTACCATTGTCCACAATCAGATGCAATGGGCGATTCTAAACCCATATCTGTGTATGGAATATTTATTCTCTTTCCTCTTTGTTGACAATAGTCGAGCTTGTGAGAGTTGTCTAAGTCGATGCTACTAAAGTCAAAGAGTTGGGGTTAGTCTCCACAACTATCTTGTCGATTGAGTTGGAAGTAGACATATGTGCCAAGAATGTCTTTTGAGATTTTCTTTTTGATGCATCATGCCAAGCTTAATTGTGGCAGTCGCACCATTTTCCTACAGGAGGTTGTTTACATGATTTTCCCTTGTCTTTTTTGAAAGTCTTCTTACCCTATTCTGGCTTCTAGGTAGTAGTCGAAGAATATTGTTTTGACTTGATGAAGTCATCAGTCTACTGAGATTTCTTGTCAAAAGCTTGAATAGCCAATTTGGTCAAGAAACATCCTTTCTCCTTCAATTTCATATCAAGCTTGATGGCATAATGGGATGCATTTGCAAGAGTGCCAATAGTGAGAAATTCCATCTCTTGTTGGATATAAGGAGCTAAACCGTTGATATATTTCAAAACAAGTAATTCTAACACCAAGTCGAGCCATTAGTCAAAGGAATTCATCAATATAACTCTGTATAGTTTGATCCTTCCATTGTCTCAACTGCTTCCACTTATTGTACTATTGTTCTATGTACTTGGGTGGATAAAATTCCTTCCAGACATGTTCAACAAATTTGGCCCACGTGTTGATGGGATTACTGTCTTCATAATATTTCGTTGAGAGATTTTCCCACCAACAATGTACATAAGTCAACATATTTAAAGATGCAAGGGTGAATTTTTCAGCCTCAGAAAGTTGATTCACGTAGAAAGATGCAAGGGTGAATTTTAGGCTAACCTTGTCAAAGGAATTACTCATCGGGTTTCTAACCGAAGTCGAGCCAAATGAACTAGTGAGTCAAGGAATGTCATGTCCCCTCCCATCGATCCAATGAAACGGAGATAACATGACACTAAAATTGGTCTATTTATACTTCTCAGCCCCATCATAAAATGCACAAATTCATACAAACATAATTCATGTGTGAAGATGCATGATTAAATTTGACATAGTGGAATAAATTCTAATTCACTCATCTATATGCAATTTCCAACATAATCATAATTAAAACAAGAATCAATTAAAAACATTGCATAACTAAAATACAAGAGAGATTACTTACCTTGAAATGAAGTAGACCGAGCAACTGGATATGCAACTGCAACGTTCCACGCAGCCATAGGCCAACTGTGTTCATCAATCTCTCACAACAGTTGCCACCCCCGAGATGGGCATGATTTCCAGAAGGAAAACGGGAAAAACCACTAACACATAGCCAAGTAATACTTCACAATCTAGCCAAGCCCATCAATAGTTGGGTTTATCAGGTTAATAAGGAAATAGAAGGGAATGAATTGCTAAGCTAGTGAGCTCAACCATAGAGCTATTGGCACTTCTACAAGATCTAGTGCATAAGTTCCATGAAAATTTTCAATTTCTGGCACCTGAAAATCTCCCAGGAAAAAAAACTTAATTTCCCTATTTCGGCAGACTTTTCCATTTTTCCCCGACCTGTTTTGGCAGAATTATCCTTTTTTCTCTGATCGTCGCACTTTCCAATTTGATGTCGACCTATTTTAGAGGACTTATTCTTTTGTTTCCAATCAGTGCATTTTCCATTTTTTCTCCGACCTGTTTCGGCGCAAGTTTCATTTTTCATCCGATCAGTGCATTTTCTATTTTATTGTCGATCTGTTTCGTCGCAAAATTCATTTTTCTACCGATCAACCTATTTTTCATTTTTGTGCCGAAACACCTTTTTCGACAACTTTTTAATTTTTTGTCGAAATGTATCGGTGACTTTTCCAATTTCTCACCGATCGTTTCAATGCTCTTTTCGATTTTGCACCAACATACACTTAAACAAAAACTTCAAAAAAAATTAGAATTTTTTTTGATTTTTTTTTGAAATTTTCCTAATGATTAGAGGTGATCAAGGAACAATCTTGCCAATGCAACTTGCTCAAGTTAGCCCATTCAGGATCGATGTTGTAACCTATGGCTTTGATACCACACTTTCACGTCCCCTCCCATCGATCCAATGCAAGGGCGAGAACATGACACTAAAATTGGGCTATTTCTACTTCTCATCCCCATCATAAAATGTACAAATTCATACAAGCATAATGCATGTGTGAAGATGCATGATTACATTTTACACAGCGAAATAAATTCTAATACAATAATCTATATGCAATTTTGAGCATAATCATAATTAAAACATGCATCAATTAAAAAAATTGCATAATTGAAATATAAGAGATATTACTTATCTTGAAATGAAGTAGCCTGAGCAACTGACTATGCAACTACAACGTTCCACCCAGCCATAGGCCAATTGTGAGCATTAATCTCTCAACACATTTGCTACCCCTGATATGGGAATGATTTCCACAAGGAAAAATGGAACAACCACTAACACATAGCCAAGTGATACTTCACAATTCATCCAAGCCAATCAACAGTTGGGTTTATCAGGTTGCTAAGGAAATAAAAGGGAATGAATTGCTAATCTAGTGAGCTCAACCATAGAGCTATTGGCACCTCTACAAGATGTAGATAGCTTGGCACCCATAATACCTACAAACCCAACACAAGGAAGTATTCCCTTCACTGCTACACAATCCCTCAGGCCATACCTTCCCTACTAGTGCTCTCCAGGTGTGTATAGAAATGTAGCCAAAGCCCTTGATCTTTAGTGAGGTTACACTCTTCACTAGGTTTATCAAGTCAATTTTGAATCCTCTTATAATCTTGGTTTCTTACACCCAAATCAAGTAGAATCAAGGGATACATATAAAACAAGCCTATGCTATATCTCAAACACACATATTTACACAATTGTTGAGGATGGAAAAAGATTTGTAACTATGGGATGAACAAAATGAGGTTTCCATGGGTTTTCCAAAATCGTGGCATGAAAAAAATGAATTGTCAGATGGAGAAATAACCACAGGGAAGAAAATGATTTCTCCCACAAGTATGTGAGTATTCAGATGGCCAAAAATGGCCTCTATGGACCCCCAAATCAATTTCCCCTATTCTCCACTATTATACAACACAAAAATTCCCTTCCTAGCTAGAAAAATGAAGGAAACCGCAACAAAAATATAGAGGAAAATGCCCAGGAAGCTCAGGCTGCATGAGAGAGAAAAGACCATGCATGAGTAATGGCTTGGGGAGCAATTTTGTGGGTCCTTTCTTTCCCAAGAAGCAAAAACACGATTTTTAAAATTGAAGGCTTTCCCATACCCGAAATTGGGCAGCCTTACCTCTCCATTCCCCAAAGCATTAACTACCTCAACCAACTCTTGGAAGAAATAAATGATTGGGTGCATAAGTTAAAATGGGTTCTCTCATTGAAATTTGGCTGAACGCTATTGGCTTAAGGGTTTGAATATTTTCCCTCTCTATTCCTTGTAAAAATCATGCCCCCATACCCTTGTTGCATTGCATAGCTAGTTGTGGGTATTTTATTAAAATGCATATTTACATGATGTTGTAATTTCTATTGTGCCTGGTTAGAACGAGAACCATATGCATCGATTTTTAATTGTCGATACATAAAAATATAAATCGATGGCAGGGCCTTGGCCTTGAGCTCCTCACCACGATTTTATAATGATATTTACATCATTTCCAATTTTAATGCAATAGGGTCAAAATCGGGATATTACAAGCAAGAATGTCATTGAAATGATCATACATTTCAGTTCGTTGCGAGTGCTTGCTCGATGAGTCATTTAGTTTGTCTATTAGGCGTACTTCCCTCTATTTCACTCACCATCTTCGGTCAAGGGTTGCGATTAGATAAATACTCAGAATTCGAAGGTAGAGGTATCTTGGATGACTGAGTCTCAAAGCGTGTTTGAAGAGGCATATGTTGATCTAACTATTCAAGTAGTGTTTAAACAAGGATAGATAAAATAGTCTCTGATACCAATGATATGTGTCGCCCAGGAGGTCGACAAGGGGAAAACCGAGTTGATTGACTGAGTCAGATACTCCCATACCTGATTTCTGGAGTCGATTGTGGTCATCGAGTCAGACTCCCATACCTGATTTCTACATCTACTGTTGAAACTATTTTAGACTAAAATGCTAGGAAGACATGGGGGTGGGATTTGATCCACTTTTGTGTCGTAAAAAGTAAAATCTTATTTAATTCATGTTTTGAGTTCCTTTTCTCCAACCTTGAGTGGCAAATATATGTATAACAAACATTCTTGATGCTTTGAGGACATTTTATTGTGTTTCCCTTATTGCTATGTGTTGTTAGATAATTTCCATTCATATGAATTCAATACCTTTTGGAGAACTGCAAATAGGTAATCATAAGTCACACTAATATACGAGTTTTATGTATTTTTAAAGAGGAATCACTGCAATAATTACTCCCATTAGCTGATAGAGCATAGTTTTATTGTTTTCAAGTACATCTATTTTTGGTTCAGGGAACTTTGATTCTATAGTAAGGGTTCTAGCTCAATCGAAAAGCACCTTCCTTATAGGAAGGAGGTTGGTGGTTCATTTCCTTCATGCCCTATCTACATAAATCAATGACTAATTAACAACGATTAATGACTAAATAAATGACTAGTTAACAACAATCAATGACTAAATAAATGACCAGTTAACAACAAACAATGACTAAATAAATGACCAGTTAACATCAATCAATGACTAAATAAATGACCATTTAACAACAAAAATGACTAAATAAATGACCAGCTAGCAACAATCAATGACTAAATAAACAATTAAATGTACTACCAAATAACGATAATTAATGACCAAATAGCGACAATTAATGACCAAAGAAATGACCAAATAGAGACAATTAATGACCAAATAAGTGAGTAAATATATGACCAACGATTGAAGCAATTCAAGCAATTTACGACCAAGTGATAAATGACCAATTTGGTTGGGTGATAAGTGATTGCTAATTTATTACCAGTGGTCACGTGACCAAATTTAGTCATTTATCACCCATTTTTAGTCATTTTTTTAGTCACTTATCACCCATTTTGTACTAGTGTTTCTAAGTTATCTTTTTGTGTTTCGGCATTTTATTTTAAGCACCCAAAATTTGAACGAACATTTTGTTGTTTCTCATAGTATGCTCTTTACCTTTGCGGGCATTGGCCTACTCCTGTGGAAATCAGAAAAGAGTGAAACAACTTATTAATTCTCAAAAATCTAATTAAAAACTCACATTAATAAAATTAAGGCCCCCAAACATAGTGAAAATTTGACACTCTAACATTAAGTATTGTGTGTGGAAATTTCTCAGAAGAAACAGGAACCACTAGAAAGTGAACTAAAGGCACTGTTAGGCTACATCCTTGTTGGTGTAGTTTTGAACATGCCCTCAAGATTCCGTTCCAGTCCACACGTCTTTGTGAGGAGCCACCTTTTCCTAATTTCCGGACATTACTCCTTGTACCTCATGGTATATCTGGAGCTCCCATTTTCCCTTAGTTAAAATCCACCTCTAACAAATATAAAACTAACCAAGACACATTTGCAAAACATTTCACTTTTAGAAACAATACTTTTCAGTATTTGACTCTAAGGAACTGGTATTTTATTTGTTATATCTTATTAAAATTTCATCATGTCAATGATTTAAATGTCATGTTGTCATTATTAATTCCTTTTGCATAAATTGGACAATGAGACCACACTTTTAAAACTCCTAAGACATCCCACTTAATTAACTTTCTAAAACACTTAACAACCTTAGAAAATTTATGTATGGACAAACCCCCTTGGATTCATTAGGATTTATGCAAAACGGAGGAGTCGGGATCAAGTGACAACCCTGAATTGAGACTTTCCCCCAGGGGCACACTAAGCATTAGTGAGATTTCTGTTGCATTAACCAGGTGCGCAAATACGACGACAACATGTTTGGCGCCATTGTCGGGGATAAATATTTCTATCCCTAGGTGTGACTTTTGTTTTTTTTTACTTTTTCTTTTATTTGTTTGATGAATCATTACATCTAATCTTTAATTTTTTCATCTCGTGACTCCACTAATTTTTTTTTTCTTTTTTATAAAATTTCAAAGTAAAAAATAGAACTTTTGTGAGTGTTTTAAAATGTATATTCTTATTCTGACATGGAAACTCCGCTGAAGGGATAAAACCCTTGTTTCTCACAAATTTGTTGAGATTTGTTGTGTGTAGATGAGCCCATGTGACACATAAATTTTTTAAATCTCATTTTTTGAACAACCCTCCTGATGCAGTAGCATATACTTTCCATGGTCATTTCAAATATATGATTTTGATCGCTAAGTATGGATGATGAAGATTCTGGTGATGAATTTTCAAATGGGCATCCTCCTATGGACTTCTCAAACATCCCAGGTTTCCATAATTATCATATTAGTATAGATATATCTAATCATTCGCCAATAGTTTGGGGAAATGCTGATTCAGAGACCCATCATGTAATATCCTTTCTTAAGGTTTTGTATGACTTCAATGTTTTATATGAAGATAACATGATGGATATGTTTGTTAGTACTCAGCGGGGAAATGCTCATTATTGGTATTTTGAGGGCCTTCTGGATAAATGTATTACTTCCCTTTCGAGCTTCCTTAGAATATTTTTGAGGCAATGGAATAATGGAGGATTTGGTATGGAAGTTTTGGACAGTATCCTTGAGAATTTCTTTCCCATATTCCTGTCTTGGATAGAATATCATGAGGATAACCCTAATTCTCCTCACCTCATCATAATAGAAAACGAAAAATATTGGGAGTTTCCTATGATTTATTGTAGTGATGGGAAGATTAGGCAACTTATTCAAGAAAATCGTGCCTTTTTCGATCAAGCACAACATAACCCTATTGAAGAGATTCATGAAGATATGGTTATTGAATATGTTATTGAAGACCCTCCTCAGGACACCATAAAAGAAGACATTGAAGATTGATATTTTTCTCAAGTTTATTTCAGTGATGATGAGCACATTTGTACTCCTAATCCGCCTTCATAAGAAACCATTACAAAAGACTATATAAAAATCCAGGTTGAAGTTTGTTATGTATATGAGGATGAAGGTGGTGAGCTCTCAGAATGGATACCTAATAAGGGCAGCTGGACTAAGAGCCTACTTTAATTATCAACCCGTGGGACGTACAAACTTTAGAGGTGGAGGCACTGCATGTGTTCTCTAGGATAGTCTTTGTCGAAGTTGGGTGTTTGTATCCATGTTTTTAAAGAGTTACCTAAAAATGATTCAATAAACTATAAAAAGGATTGTTTAATCTATGGAGCTGAAATTCCTATACTAAGAAATTTAAGTACTGAAAGCAGGAAATATATGTCTAAGAAATCAAATGCAGGAAACAGTAAGCATATTTTTAAGGATTAACTTTCCCAAAAGCAGTAAAAATTATACTATGTGTCAAGCACTCTATATGCAGATAAATTGTTACCAAACACACAGAGCATATGAAATTTATTGTCAACTCGAGAAAGTCTTTTTATTTCAAAGGATAAGTGCACAATATATGCTTAAACACAAAACCATTAGAAGTGAATACTTTTATCTTCTATCATCCATGTTCATCCCAAGAATCTATGCAATCCCAATTGCCTTCTAACTGC
The DNA here is from genome assembly GCA_027924585.1 of Larix kaempferi. Lineage (NCBI taxonomy): Eukaryota > Viridiplantae > Streptophyta > Pinopsida > Pinales > Pinaceae > Larix > Larix kaempferi. Next base: position 35,735,461 of record BSBM01000047.1, on the reverse strand, counting down.
TATACTACAATTCTTCTCTATTATGCATCAATAAGAAATGGTATCAGATCTAATCAACAATTGCAAAAAGGAAATCTCATTCGTATTCTAGAACAATCACTTGTCTGATCTAATCAATCTGGGAATCATAAAGCATAAACTGAACATTAATCTAGAATTTCAATTGAAAAAGATTGAAGCAACTGTTCTAAGAAATTGAATTGTAGAATGGAAGTCAATCAACACATAAAAGGAAAGCTAAATTGTAAGAGCTCCTGGGATCACGACTCAGCTGTAAGATGAACACGGTAGTGTGAACAGAAATTGAAATGCATAAAGCAAACCTTACTCAGTCGACTGTTATTCTACGCCATTCACCAATCTCACAAAAATATAATTCTTTGACTGAAAATCCACACAATAAATATTGCTGCTGCGTACAAAAGAAAAGAACAAAGCATCACACAACAATAAATTAAAAATCCTATTTTAACTCGGCAATCTCTGTGGAAGACGGGCCCAGTGTTCACACAGAGACGCTGGCTGAACAACACAACTCTTTAGCTCAGAAGTAACCCCTTATATTAACAGAAGGATGAATACACAGTTTTGCTCAGCTGCTAATACAATAATTTAATTGTATGTTGTTCAACCCCTTGGGTCGAGGCAACTCCCCATATTTATACATACAAATCGTAACATCTAATCCTATAATTGGGCAGCCCTGAAGATCTCTGATCTTCAGGCACCTTAAACAACTAGCTGTTACAATGCGTGGCAGAACAAAAACATCCAAATATGAGAAAGTCTTTAATTGACCCAAGAGTGGTGGTCCTTCTAGCTCATGGCTAGACTCGAGCAGCAACATACTTAAGATAGCGAATTCTGTTACAGCTGCCCTATCACGGTTTTGCTTTGATTGATGATTCGAGCCCTAAGGAACCTTCTACAAGGAACGAACATCCCTTTCTTTATGACTTGTTCAGCCCCGGTCTTCCTGCAATCCATTTGTCTCAACTTCCTTCATAAATCACAACATGTTAGCACAATTTGAGAGATGCACAACTTTAATTATCACAATCATAAGCATTAATAAAATAAAACAATGATCAGCCATACCTTGGTAATTTGGGGAATAAGGTAAGGACAATAGGTCTGATTGCCATGATAAGTGGTGTAGGACAGGGCAGGAAAGGTGATTAATGATGACTGGAAAGGGCCAATTGTGGGCTCAACATCTCCCCCCAACTACCCTGTTGCATGTCCTCATGCAACAACCTGCATTATTTACAATCTGAATCCTGTACCGAGCTCTATCCATGGAGAGAGAAAGAAGTGTAGGAAACTCAAGCACCTTATCTGCCTTTTGAAAGGCCTCTATGAGTAGCCCAGTATCTTCCAACCTCACTGTTTCCCTTCCACTGCTACTTGCTGGTGTCTGGGAATGCAATTGGTGTAGTGGGAATCTTCCTGCAGTCTCATTATGCTATGCCTGGGGGAGTTGAAAGGAAATCCTCAATCTGAATCCAACTCAATGACATCTCTAGGAGGTGGAAGCACTGGTTCTTGTGGGACAGTGTCTTCCAGTGCATCTACGTTTAACAAGAGAGTTGCTGGTTCTTGTGTAACAGCAACATCCCTTAAACCTTCGTCAGCAGCTACCTTTATTGATTTTGGAGACACTGGTTCTTGTGTAACAGTGTCTTCCTTGTTCCTCGGCTGCTGAGATTGGATTTCCTTCTCATCGTGCAGCTCATCCTCCAAAATTTCGGTGTCACCTGAGCATGGTGTCTGTACCTGTTCATCTTCTCCCAACTGTGTATCGGGAATAAAATCCACTCTAGGTTTATTTTTTGAATGAAATTCAGGAGCTCCTGTTGCAGCTTCCAAGGATGTTGGTTCTTGTGTAGCAACATCCTGGCTTGCCCCTTCATCTTCTTGTTGTTGCACTTCTTCTCCTAGGAGCTCTGTGTCATGGGAGCCCTCTGGGGTTACAACCCAAAGTTCATCATTGAATTCCAGAGTGTCCTCTGTTCCGGGTTCTTCTCCCACCTGTTTGGCTGATTGGACAAGTAAATTCAGGTTTGCTGGTTCTTGTGTTACAGCATCCTGTTCCAGTTTATCACTGTCCTGCCTCTGAGCTTCTTCTTCCAAAATTTCTGTGTCCTGGGAGTCCTCTGGGGTCACAGTATGGAATTCTTCAGTGACCTCTATTCCAAGTTCTTCTCCCATCTGATGTATGATTTCTGTATCGTGGGAACACTCTGGGGTTTCACTATATTCTTTTATAAGCTCCAGGGCATCCCCCATCCCATGTTCTTCTCCTACCTATTCCATAATTTCTGCATCATGGGAAGTAACAGCTTCAGCAAGGATGTTTAAAAGTGATGGTTCTTGTGTGACAGCACCTTATTTTTCCACTGCTTTCCCCACTGTGGCCACAGGCTGTTGTGCTGAATAAGTGCTAAGTAGAATTTTATGGCCTGCTTCCTCAAAGATTTCTCCATAGGTGGGGCAGAGTATTCGCTCATCCTTTTCTCCAGCTCCAACAGCATCTGATTCCTCCACTTGGTCTGCAGCCTCTATCAATGTGTACATTTTTTTTGCGCCCTGCTTTCTGCAGGTTTCCTTCCAAGTTTCCAGCTCCCTTCTAAGTACTTGGAGGTCCTCTTTCAGCATTGCATTCTCATACAGAAGACCTTCAATTCCAGGTTCTTCCTCCACTGGCCTTTGTGGAGCATCCATTGGCCTTGGTACAAGGATTGGGGGCTCAACCTGTGTCTCTGAGGTTGTCCATTTTTTTCTAGCTGCCTCTACTGCTGTGGCAGATCGAGTTCGTTTCTTTCTGATTGGTGCTATTAGATCAAATTCATTGGTGGCTCTCTTTCTCTTCTTCTGTGGCGTTTTCTTTTGTGATTTTTCTTTTTGTGGTGTTTCCTCTTGTGGAGCTGGGATATAGGGAGCCAAAAATGAGGTCAAAGGAATATTTCCTTGCCCCTCATGCTGTTCTTCTTCAATCACAGCTCCTCCTCCTACCCACTCGGGTGAAGACTCAATTGTCACCAGCTCAATGTCTTCTTCCATTGCCCTAGTTCCGTCATCTTCAGGTTCCATTGTCGCAGCATTTGATGCTGCTCCAATTTCACCTTCTGCTGTCGGAGCTGTTCTGTTATCTAGGTTTTCCACGAAGGTTTCATCTACATTGTCACCTAATGGCTCTGTTTGTGCTTCCCCTTGCTCTCCTTCAAATGCAGTGTCATCCCCCACTGGTTCTGCTTATGCTGGGGATTCATCTACCCCGAATGGCTCTGACTGTGCCCCTGGTTGTTCTTCCTCTATGGTTTTACCCACCCCGGATGGTCCTGCCTGTGCCCCTGGTTGTTCTTCTCCCATTTCATCCCTCCCCCCAAATTCACTGGAGGAACTCCGGTCCTCCTGTTGTGGTGGAACTTGTAATTGCTGTAATGGGATGACCCTCAAGGGAACAGGTTGCTGTGGTCGGGTTATAAATTGTTCCCAAGTTATATTATGTTGGGAAAGGGTTCTTACAATAATTAACTTGATAAGGCCATGGTGGGTGAGAGAGGAAAGTGGGTGCTTCGCAGACTGAACAAATGTCGCCATATGACGCAAGTCATGCAGTAAATAAAATGGAATGTTCAATAAAATGCCATGGCGGAGATGAGAAAGCAAAGGAAGTTCAGAGTTATACACAGTTTGATATCTACCTTCACAAGTAATGTATTTCTTGAGGAAGACAACAACCTGGTCCCATGGCCGCGGCAGTGAGTTCAGTGCAATCCCTCTCCTGGATGCTTCAACTTGCTCCCCCGGAAGTAAAAATTCTTATCGTGCAACCGTTGCAGGGACTCGATGGTTAAACCAAGGTTTTCCCACCATCGGGATCGCTGTGACCTCGGAGATAATGATCTCGGAGACGTCTATACACAGCCCCCACACCGTGGAGTGATTTTTGGTAAGATTCAAGGAAAATTGCAGGGCTGCGTCCCGATCAAAACCGTCCAATTGCTTAAAGAACTCGAGCTAGCCAGCAGCTTGAAAAATGGCAAGAACTTGAGGATTTCGTTTGAGCTCCCGGGTATTGAAAGGTTCATGGCAAACTGGAATCCCCATGGTCCTGGCTGCAAGTTGAAACTGCTATCCCACATATTACAGGATCCCAGAATGGAAGTTGCAGCACAGAGGATGCACGAATCGTTGAGCGGAGACGTTGAGCAAATGAGCAAATTTGGAAAGTTGAGCACAGAAAAGCGTTTGAAATTTCCATGCCGAATTGGGGAAGGTGGCAGTTATTAATGTTACGTCGTACGAGGGAGAGGTTTAATCAGGTATAAATGGTGGTACGAGTGAAGGTACGACCAATATCGTTTAAATGATATCAATGCTTAATCACGTGATAAATGAAAGCCATACCTCATAAAACTGTGAGTCAGAAAGCTGCGGAAACTGGTGGAGCATGCAGTTGATGACGTCACGGAGCCGAACTCGTGCACAGTCAGACGTGTGAACATGATGACTCGGATAAGGCACTAATTTCTTCCACCGGTGAAACCCAAATGATCGCGTCCTCCGGGTCGGAATGATGAGTTCGCCGGCACGACTGAGGTGAATCAACACCATAATTAGCAGATTTGGAGCAATTGTTCTGTTAACACGGGAGTTACCACTGCAAGTTGCCAAAAAAAATGATAACGCGGCCGACGAAAAAGATATTGCAGTCGTCAGAAAAGAATATGTTGCAGTCGGCGGGAAACAAATTGCAACCACTGGAAAAGATTTCACGGCAGCTAGAAAAATGATTTACGGTATCGGGGGAAATTACGGCTGTCACGGCAAAGTTTTACGGCGGCGGGAAAAATTACAGCTGGCGGGAAAAGTTTTACGACTGTGGGAAATATGTTGCAGCCGCTGTGACATGATGTTGCAGCTACGGGCAAATGGTTGCGGCTGCCGGGAAATAATTCACGTTCGTCGGGAAAAAGTTCACGACTGCTGGGTAAAAGATTTTACCGGTTGACGGAAACGGATAACGCAACTGCTGGGAAATGAGGTGGCGGCTGGGGAAAAAGATGTTGCAGCTGCCAGAAAGGATTAACGGCAGCTGGAAAAAGGTATGACGGCTGCTGGGAAATGAGGTGGCTGTCATGGGAAAATGAGGTGGCAGCTACGGAAAAAGATGTTGTAGCTGTCGATGTTGCAGCCGCCGATGTTGCAGCTGCCAAAAAAAGTCGACGGCAGGTGGGAAAAAAGGATGTTACGGCTACTGGGAAATGAGGTGGCAGTGGGTGATAAATGAGGTGGCAGGCGCTGGGAAATGAAGTGGCGGCTGCGCAAAAAGATGTTGCAGCCTTTGATGTTGCAGCTGCCGAATTTTTTTTTTTTTTTTAATTAAGGACGGCACAGGGAGATTTTCACTTGATGGGCCCAAATTGGTTGTTCTCCTGGCGCTTCCCTGCAAATTTTTAAAAAAATGACAGCAAACGAAAAGATCAAATGCAAAGAGAAAAAAAAAAACAACAATTATACGCTACAACAGGAAATTATTTATGTACAGAAAATACGATTTTCAGTTTTAAGGCTTGGCAAAGGCAGAGAAAAGTTCCTGCTCTGGTGCCAACTGATAATCTGGATCGGCAGCAATTTGTGAAATGAATGCATCTTTCGAAATGGGGTTACGATACAGTCGCAATCTGTGGCCATTAGCAAGTAATGGTATCCAGTTTTCATCAATGGTCACCAGGCGAACAGTGCCGTTGTCAAATACCCTGTCGACCAAATACGGTCCCAACCATCTTGTACGCAATTTTCCTTTAAAATCCTTTTTGAATCTGGAGTCGTATAATAGTGCCCAGTCTCCTTCACAGAAGATTTTCTTTTTGATGAATCGGTCATGCCAGTTGGATCTCTGTTGCTGGAGCAGCATAGTCTGGTCTACTGCAGCTAACCGTTTCTCATCTAGTTCATTTAATTGATTCAATCTTCTCTTCTGGGCTTCTGTTACATCTAGACTCATTTCGGTGGCTGTTTTAAGGGTCTTGATCTCAAATTCAATTGGAAAGATGACACTCTTTCCATACACCAGATCATAAGGAGAGAACCCTGTGGTGTTGCGCCAAGTTGTGCGATATGCCCACAGTGCTTCTGGAAGCCTGTCATCCCAATCCCTTCGATGGCTTTTAACTGTTTTAGTAAGGATTGCTTCAATAACTTTATTAGTACTTTCCACCTGACCATTGGCCTGGGGATGATAAGGTGAAGCTATCCTATGCTGCACATGATACTTCTGGAGCAAGGATTCAAATTGGTGTGAGATGAATTGTGGTCCCCCATCGGTAACTACTTCCTTTGGTACCCCAAAGCGGGTAAACATTTCACTATACAGAAAATCAATCACCGCCTGGTCATTAGCCTTAGCCAAAGCTACAGCTTCTACCCACTTGGTCATGTAATCTGTACACACCAGAATGTAAACCTTTTGTCTGGAAGGAGGGTTGTTAGGGCCAACAAAGTCCAATTCCCATCTATCAAACGGTTCTAGTACCACTTGGGCCTGTAAAGGCATCTGATCTGTCTTATTAGGTTGGCCCATCCTTTGGCAGCTATTACAGGACTGAACATATCTTTTAGCATCCCTGAACAGTGTCAGCCAATAATATCCCATCCGCAGTGCCTTATGCCCTGTTCTTTTGTCTGCAAAGTGTCCTCCGCAAGGTTCATCATGACAGGCCTTCAGTATATGAAAGATCTCATCTTCCCTTACACATCTTCTAATCTCAAGATCGGGTCCTGTGTAAAAGAGATGGCCCTTGAGCCAACAATACCTGGCACTTTGCTGAATAATTTTTCTTTTCTCTCGTTTAGACATATGTGGCGGAAGCTTTCCTGCAACCAAATAATTAGCAATGTCTGCATACCAGGGTCAATGAGCTGAGAGTGCGAATAAATGTTCATCCGGGAAAGCATCCTCAACAGGCAAACTGTCATCACTGTTAGTAAATCATGATAGAAAATCAGCAACAACATTTTCTTTTCCAGGTTTATCTATAATAGTAATATCAAATTCCTGTAATAATAAAAGCCACCTGGTTACTCTGGCATTAGTGACAGGTTTGTTCATCAAATACTTAATGGCAGAGTGGTCAGTGTGCACAAATGTAGGATACCCAGTAATGTAATGTCGAAACTTATTAATAGAATAAACAATAGCAAGGAATTCTTTTTCAGTAACAGTATAATTTAGTTCAACAGGGGCTAAGTTTTTACCAACATAATAGATAGCATAAGGTACTTGACCATCCTGCTGTCCTAGTACTGCTCCAATGGCAGTATCAGAAGCATCTGAAGAAATGTGGAAAGGTATGGTGCAATTAGGTCCCCTTAGAATAGGGGTTGTGGACAGCTTCTCTTTAAGCTTATCAAATGTTGTCTGGCATGCTGTACTCCACACAAACTGTGCGTCCTTCATTAACAATGAAAACAAAGGAGAAGCAAGTTTGGAGAAGTTTTCTATAAATCTCTTGTAATATCCAGCATGTCCCAGAAAACTTCGCACCTCTTTCTGAGTTGAAGGAGTTGGTATATTTTTTATCACCTTAATTTTTGAAGGATCCACTTGAATACCATCGGTAGAGATGAAATGTCCTAATACCACCCCCTCACTCATCATCATATGGCATTTTTCAGTGCTTAATGAGAGGCGAGCCTGTTCACAGTGAATTAAAACTTTCTTTAAATTTTCCAGTGCTTCCTCAAAATCCTTGCCATAGGGAGTAAAATCATCCATAAAAACTTCCATACTATCATTAACCAATTCAGAAAATATGCCAATTACAGCTCTTTGGAACGTTGCAGGTGCATTGCACAAGCCAAAGGGAAGCACCCTGTAGGCAAACGTTCCCCAGGGGCAAGTGAAGGTGGTCTTATCCCGATCTTCCGGAGCAATCTGAATTTGATTGTACCCACTGAACCCATCCAAGAAGGAGAAGAACTTCTTCCCTGATAGGGTATCAAGTACTTGGTCAATAAAGGGCATAGGAAAATGATCCTTTTGTGTAGCTTTGTTCAGCTCCCTATAATCAACACACACTCTCCATTTACCATTTTTCTTGGGAACAATTACAAGTGGGGAAACCCACTCACTATCTGAAATAGGATAGATAAATCCTGCTTCCAAAAGTTTCTGGATTTCCTCCTTCACTATATCCCTCAGATTGGGGTTCATGCGTCGTTGGGGTTGACATACAGGCTGGGAGTCGTTTTTAATATAAATATGATGAGTGCATAGATTAGAAGGGATACCCTTCATGTCTGTATACTCCCAGGCGAATGCCCCCTTACGCTCCTTCAAGAGATTGGTTAGGCGCATCTGTTCTTCTGAGGAGAGACCGGGGTTGATGTTCAAAGTTCTTCCAGGCTCTACCTCAATAGGAATTCTTCTCGAGTTTTTCAAAACTGGGATTATGTTTGTGTCATTGACTAGTGCTTCCTCCGTAAGCTGTTCTTGTTCTTCCTTACCAAGGGTACTGTTCAGGAGTTGATAAACTTCTTTATCTACTGAAGCAGGTTCGCTAATGAAATTACTAATGGCATCGTCTTCTGTTTCATTTTTGAAGGTTAGTGCCTTCCCTATTGTTAATAATGGCTGAACATCCTCCTCCTCTTCCTGTTCTATCCAAAGGGAAGTTTCAGTTTCTAGACTCGGCCGTGCTGGAGGATACAGGGTGAGGTTTTTGGTTTCCATACCATCAGATATAGTCATGGACCCCGATCGACAGCTGATGCAATCATCAGCTGTAGCCAACCAAGGCCTCCCCAAGATCAATGGGTGTCCCTCCAGCTGTGATTTTGGTTGTAATACCAAAAAGTCGGCAGGATATTCCCATGAGTCTACTGAGATGACAAGATCGTCCAAAATCCCTTCGGGTCTGATGGTGGATCTGTCTGCCAATTCTAAAATGGTAGGGGTCAGTCTAATATTGGTGAATCCGAGCTTCTTTACAGTCTCAATTGTTATAACATTGATCGCTGCTCCTAAATCTACTAGTATGTTGGGTATCTGCGTCTGTCCTATGTGTACAGTGACAGTAGGATTTCCAGGGTCGTCATACTTGGTCATAGGAGTTTTTCCTGTCATTAAAGCAGATAAATTCCCTATGACATGAACAGTGGGAGGATCTTTGGGCTTCCTTCCCGGTCTTTTAGTGCACAGGTCCCGAACAGTTCTAGCATAAATAGGTACGTCTTGAAGAGCTTGCAAAAGGGGGATCTTAACATAAAGATTCTTCAACTCTCCTAGGAGATTGAACTGAGGTTGCCCCCTATTTTTGGCAGCATTAGTCTCTCAGGGTATGGTGGTTGCCTTACCAGCTGGGTAGGCTGCGTATTATCTGATTTATCGTTTAATGTTTCAGCCGTCCCATCTGAGGGATGCTCCGCACCTTCAGTGATAGGAACCGGATCAAATGGATGCTGGGAACTCTCTCCTTTGTCATGCACAGAAGGTGGAATATCTTCTGAAATTACACGTTCTATTATCTTCCCAGACCGTAGGCGAATATCATTACAAGGTATAGGGGAGAGAGAGTAGGTTGGCATATTGAGAGCTTCCAATTGATGGACTATTTTATTATTTGGGTTAGGATTAGGTTGTGCAGGCAGCTGAGGCCGTATTGGTATATTAGGAACAAGATTATTCTGCAGCTGCAGCTGCGACTGTTGAGGTGGGTATTGAGGATATTGATGAAATTGAGGATATGGAGGAGAATAAGGTAACTGCTGAGGTGGAGGTGGTTGAGGAAACTGGTTCCCAGGATGGAAGTTCCTCCATCCAGGAGACCATGACGTAGGTTGATGTGGTGGCTGTGTCCAAGGACTCCGTGAGTTATAAATTTGTACTGCAGGTTGGGAAGGATTCCACTGAGCATAATTTGAAGGGAATTGTGTATTCATATTTTGCATATTATTATTCCAATTGTTCAAATTATTCAAAAATGGAAATGAATCTGGAGACATACCTTGATTTCGAGGCTGCCAGGGTTTCTTCTATGCAATGAAGTAGGCTGATTCCACTTCTAGAGTTGATGCCTGCAGAACAGCCTTCACTTGGGGAAGTGTGGGACATTCTTTCATATCATGGTTCAGCTCGCACAGCTGACATACTTGTATTTTTTCAAGAGGGAATTCTTTCAGTGGATGAGTCTTTCTACATCGGGGACAGAACACACCTAGTGTGAGATCCTCCACTGCCTGTCTTTGCTTGGCCTTCAGGACATCAATCTCCGAAGAGATAGAGCTCATCATTTCTGTTTTAAAATTTTCAAGAAGATTGCCTATCTCTGCACGTGTAGCTCCCCCATTGGATGACTTCTGAGTTCTGTCGAAGACATCACGTTCCAGCTTATCTCATTTGTCCCGCTTATTATGCCTGGAAGATCCCCTGGAGTATCTCTTACATAATTCCACAATTGTCTCAAAAGGTTCTTTGGAGATATCTCCCTTTCCTAATAGATTTAACATGTCTAAACAATCATCCCTGATCCCTCGAAGCAGGATTATCTTGAGCACATCTAGCCCCATGTTCGTCTGCCCAGCTCTCTGCACATTGTACAGCAGCCTCTCTACAAAATCTTCCAAACTTTCATCCTCCTTCTACACCATCTTGAATAATTCCTCTCTTTTGTCCCTGGTGTTGCAATATTCTTGATATTTTTCCAGGAACACTTGCTTCATCTTATTCCAATTAGCAACAGTTCCTCCCCCAAGGCTCATGAACCATCGTAATGCATTGTCCTTCAGGGTGGCAGGAAAAAGCTTCAGCTTTTGGGCATCTGTGACATAGTCATAGCTGCGACAGAGGATATTGAATTCAAAAAGGAATTCATCTGGATCTTCTACCGCCCTGCCATGGAAGCGAGGCAACACCGATGGCGAGATGTTTTTCATAGGAGCTGTCCCTTCTAGCTGCTGTATTGGAAATTGTAATGTAGCCATAGTTTCTTCTGGTAGGGAATTATTTTCATGATGGTATTGTACCACTGCTTCTTCCTCTTTGTCCTCATGTCTGTTATTCATCTTTTCTTCTGTATCCTCTTCTTCATTCGTTCCTGCGTTCCTTACCTCAGTTGTAACAGCTGCGTATTCTTCAGGTGTAGCAGCTGCGAATTCTTCAGTTGTAACAGTTGCGTATTCTTCAATTGTAACAGCTGAATCAGTTGTCCCTTCTTTAGTAGGGTTATATGCAGGAATCACGACTGCTCCTGTATCTTCCACCGTGGATCCTGATGCTGGCCCTCCAGGATCAGCAGGGCCTCTTCTGATAGGAGTCTCCCGTTGACGAGTCCTGACAGCTGAATCATTTCTGTCAACAAGGTCGTCGATGAATGTTCTTCTACCCAACAGTGGACCTCGACCATGACCCGAACCACCTGCACTGTTAGTGTTTTGTGGGGTTTTGGGGGTTGGGAGGTGATCGCGTTTTACCCTCCTTGTATTCATGCGAAGCAGATCATTTCAAAAACAAACAAAAGACTGTCTAAAAGCAATTATCAGATGCAACTAATGACTAGTGTTTAATTTTTATCCTTCCCCGGCAATGGCGCCAAAATGTCAAGCACTCTATATGCAGATAAATTGTTACCAAACACACAGAGCATATGAAATTTATTGTCAACCCGATAAAGTCTTTTTATTTCAAAGGATAACTGCACAATATATGCTTAAACACAAAACCATTAGAAGTGAATACTTTTATCTTCTATCATCCATGTTCATTCCAAGAATCTATGCAATCCCAATTGCCTTCTAACTGCTATACTACAATTCTTCTCTATTATGCATCAATAAGAAATGGTATCAGATCTAATCAACAATTGCAAAAAGGAAATCTCATTCGTATTCTAGAACAATCACTTGTCTGATCTAATCAATCTGGGAATCATAAAGCATAAACTGAACATTAATCTAGAATTTCAATTGAAAAAGATTGAAGCAACTGTTCTAAGAAATTGAATTGCAGAATGGAAGTCAATCAACACATAACAGGAAATCTAAATTGTAAGAGCTCCTGGGATCACGACTCAGCTGTAAGATGAACACGGCAGTGTGATCAAAAATTGAAATGCATAAAGAAAACCTTACTCAGTCGAATGTTATTCTACGCCATTCACCAATCTCACAAAAATATAATTCTTTGACTGAAAATCCACACAATAAATATTGCTGCTGCATACAAAAGAAAAGAACAAAGCATCACACAACAATAAATTAAAAATCCTATTTTAACTCAGCAATCTCTGTGGAAGACGGGCCCAGTGTTCACACAGAGACGCTGGCTGAACAACACAACTCTTTAGCTCAGAAGTAACCCCTTATATTAACAGAAGGATGAATACACAGTTTTGCTCAGCTGCTAATACAATAATTTAATTGTATGTTGTTCAACCCCTTGGGTAGAGGCAACTCCCCATATTTATACATACAAATCGTAACATCTAATCCTATAATTGGGCAGCCCTAAATATCTCTGATCTTCAGGCGCTTTAAACAACTAGCTGTTACAATGCGTGGCAGAACAGAAACATCCAAATATGAGAAAGTCTTTAATTGACCCAAGAGTGGCGGTCCTTCCAGCTCACGGCTAGACTCGAGCAACAACATACTTAAGATAGCGAATTCTGTTACAGCTGCCCTGTCATGGTTGTGCTTTGATTGATGATTCGAGCCCCAAGGAACCTTCTACAAGGAACGAACATCCCTTTCTTTATGACTTGTTCAGCCCCGGTCTTCCTGCAATCCATTTGTCTCAACTTCCTTCATAAATCACAACATGTTAGCACAATTTGAGAGATGCACAGCTTTAATTATCACAATCATAAGCATTAATAAAATAAAACAATGATCAGCCATACCTTGGTAATTTGGGGAATAAGGTAAGGACAATAGGTCTGATTGCCATGATAAGTGGTGTAGGACAGGGCAGGAAAGGTGATTAATGATGACTGGAAAGGGCCAATTCTGGGCTCAACACTATGGAATTGAATACTGAAAACATAACAGATCTATTCTAATGTAATGAAAGCTTCATCTCTAACTTAAGGAGTAATTACTATAAATTGAATGCATAAACCTCAAAGTTTGATCTAACATAATCTAATGCTAAAGCTAATTTTGAAATGCCATTATCTAATGGTGCAATTTTAATCAAAACATTAACGAGTGAATGTCATCACGTAGCCAATAAATACTGAAAGAAATCAATCTCTATGAACAGTTATAATAATGAAATGAGTACCTAGGCTTAAGATCTGTATCGTTGCTTCATAAGTGAATGCAAGTACATAGAGAAATGGGTGTTAAATTATGCCTTGGCGGAATGCTGCTACAGGACTACAGACACAGCATTACCAAACTATAGAGTGCATTATAGCGAACTACGGAATCAGAAAAGTTCAACTGCTACATAAATCAGATCGTGCAATTTAAAGACTATTTAAAATACTCTCATCTACAATATAAATTCAGCCAATGTAAAATACACCATGAGAAATACCTGAACAGTGAGATCTCCTGACTTATGTGTTGGAGGGGCCCTCTCCAACCCGTACTCGGGAGTGAAAGGAACTTATAAACACTGAACTGCAAGTAACATCAAGTCTTTAATTAAAACAGGAACTTCATAATTTAAAACCAAGTATGTAACACAACTATCTCGATAGTAGAAAACGTAAAACAATAATTCTCCAAAATAGCAGTAAGGGCCTCCCACTACTCGAGATGTCCATATTTATATAATTTTCAATGATGAACCTAACTAAATGTCTAAATGCCAATTCTCTTTGAAGAGGAGTTCGTTCTCTACAGATCAGGAAAAAGGCGTTGAGTTTGGTGATGTTCTTTCAGTTCTTCACTTGATTTGTGCATTGTCCTTTAGTGCACCTACACCTGCTCATTCAAAGTCATTTGTCATGCAATTAGCTCATACAATGCTTTCAAAACATAACAGAAATAATCTCTTAAACAACTTCATTAAATAATTAGGCTAAATCATTTTCCCACAAAAAAAGTTTATTTCTTCTCCTTTTATTGTGTTTTTGCTATGGGGAAAGGCCTATCAAATACCTGTATTTTGGACCCATCATTCTCCCCCATACTTGAAGGATTCACCCCTCCTTGGGTGACGTATTCAGCTCTTCAACAACTTCTCTGATGTCCCATGCTACCACCCTGGGAGCTCCTTCTTTCTTGTAGTAGCCCATGCTCTGATCTTCTTTGACCCATACCCTCCTTTCTTCTTCCTCATTAGTTTGTTTTTTAATAATCGGAGGAAGGAAAAATGGAGGATTTAGCCTCATTCCAATCCATCTAAGTTGATTCTTTATCAGGGATTCTCTGTAAAGTTTGGCTTTGAACAGAGCAGTTGTAAGTTTGATAGGGGAGTGGAGCTCTCTCCTTTTAAGGTCATTTGCAACCTTGCACCATCTCTCATTAATGGACTCATCAACTTCTTTATGTGTGCTTTGGAGAGTGACATCAAAGTGTGCCACAGCCTCCTGTTGCTTTGCAAGGAGAATAGGGATGAGCTCCTCATCCTGGCTGAGGATCCTATGATTGTAAATTATTCTCTCAGGGTGAGTCTCCTCTGCCCTAATCATTAAGGGAGTCTACCATTTTGATGCAGCATAGAGGTGGTAGTCTTGAGCTCGTTCGATTTCGTGATTCATCCATGAACATAGTGCCCTCAATTGGAAATCGCCCATGTAAGGGTTTGGCGACCAGTTGGGTGAGATAGGGACTACAAAATTGTGTAAGAAAAATTCACTTAACTGGTCCTTCTCCAATTCTGTGGAATTCAGAGATGCATCCATAAATTCTTTGGGGGAATTTATCTCTATCGGAAGTCCCTGTTTTAATCTTCGAAGTTGTTATTTGCTCCACTTTTCTTGCAGATAAACTGCATAGACTGCTGATGGTGGCCTGAGGTCCCATAGTTGGTTATATATTTTAATGGTAGTAGCCAAAGTGTCCTTTAGTTGGAAAATTTCCTGGTCCTTTTTGGCTAGCTCACCTTTTGCTTCAGCCAATTTCTTTTGCAGTGTTGAATTTCTCTATTTAGCCAGTCTTAGCTCCTCTGCATGTTACATTTTAAGAATTTGTCTTCTCAGATGAGAATGGGGGTGATGCGGGCTGGCTTCCTGATTCAATTTTCAATGTCGCCAGCTCCTTTCTGATCTTTTCTAATTCTTCCCGTGTCTCATCCAGTTGATTGACGACCCCAAGGTTTTCATTATGCTCAGAAGGGTTCCCCTGGGGGTTGTCTTGCTCTTTTTTTTCATTCCGTTCTTCTTCTGCCTCCTGTTCTTCTTGTTCATCATGCAATTCCTGTTCATCCTGCATTTCTTCTGTATTGTGATCCTTCTGATCTACCCACTGATCATCATCCTCATCCAACACATTTTGAACTATGGGACTGGGTTCCCTACTCTTTTCCTTGGTAATTTCGATTCTGGATGCTTGTGTGAATCTCTTACTTCTTCTCTTCGGCTCTTGATTACTTGCAGGAATCCCTGGGTTTTTTTTCGGGGAGTCATCTCTCGAATGCTTGATTTTCACCAGGGTATCAGCCATACTGTCCAGGTCAATTTTCCTCTTCGCCCCTGATGCAGAGGCATTTTTGTTCATTGCTCCTAGTGGTAGGGATATGCCAGCTATGGGTGTACCCTTCATTCTTTGAACATCTTCAGTAGATACCAACATGAATTCTTCCCAAGAAAGCTCTAGTATCTGTGCCTTCAATTCCTCACAAACGATTAACTTGATCAGCCCATGATGGGCTAAGGAATCCTCCTTACCTTTAATCACCTTCTTGCTCATTTTTGATAGAGATTGGAGCAGGTAGTATGGAATACTAATGTTGTTGTTTGGTGGATAATGGGCCCTGTGCCTTAACAATTCTAAAATTTGAAAATGGAAAATGGGGACATAGCTCAACCTACCAGAGCATGTGATGTACTTATGAATGATTGCAGCCACTTCCTCCCATGGTGTTGGCATGGAGAGTCTTTTGACTCCATTTTTATCTTCATCATAGACCTCTCCTTGCTCGAAGAATGCTGTCTTTGCCTCATGGTTTGCCTCCCTGTCATCCTTGCTCTAATGCAAACCCCTCTGTAGACCAGTGAATTTGGAAATCACATCATCATCCAACTTTATACGTAACCCCTTCACTCGGGTGATGAACTGTTCATCCTTGATATGTTTAACATTCCTTGCAAACTCCAGAGCCACCCCTGTATTGTACCCTTTCAGTCCTAGGATGAAAGGAATCCAGCCTGCGCTGTGGATGGTTGTTAATATTCGCAGGTTTTGGTAGATGGCACTGTGCTCCTCTGGTTCACTTTTCTTGAATCCCTTTGTCATCTTAAAATCTCTTCTGTAATCAATAAAACAAGAAATTTGAATTGTGGCTTTTATCTCAACTGGTCGGGGTCAATTACATGCTCAAGGACTGAATTACTGGCTGAGTGACCACACTACTTCTGGTTCCTTGTGTTTGGAGAGTTCTGAGAGGTTCGCATTTGTAAAACTGGTCCTTTGGACGATTATATAGCCTTACTTAATGTGCCTTCCCAGACTTAACCTCATCATTGCTCAGTGTACTTGCTGCTTTATCCCTTTTCTTTCCATAACCAAGCTCTTTGTTTCATTTCATGATTGTACTTTTGTACTTCTGCTCCGATTATCGGGAAGTATGGTGGTTTCTGTGGGTTCATCATTTATTGATATGACGGGGGTGTGCAATCATGATTTTTTAATCTAAACCTTTCCCTTTTGCTCTGATTATTGGGAAGTATGGTGATTTCTGTGGGTTCATCATTTATTGATATGACGGGGGTGTGCAATCATGATTTTGTAATTTGAACCTTTCCCCCCGGCTTTATTGAAAAGTTGTCCTCAGCTTAAAAAATAATCATTTTGGGGATAACGATTTGACCGTAAGAATATAAGAAATATGTTTAGAGATTACCTTGTTATGCCTTAGCATACCTGAGATGATGAGTTTGCTCGATTTCTTCATGTGCAGGATTCTGTAGTAGATTCGACATGTTCCGTAGTAAATTCTGGCATGTCAGTAGTCCCTTGTGCTGTGTGCATTTTTCTTTTGCTCATTTGAAATTGTTGTATCACCTTCATTTGAATTTTGTGCCATTTGTGATTTGACATTGTGATAAAGCTCTACGATGATTTTTGATCTCGTTCTGTGCTAATTCGCTTGAAGATGTGGTAGGATCACGTGATCAAATGGTAGAGTTGATTAAACATTGTGCTTTGATTTATTCCTGTAGTGGTAGATATCTTTGCTATCTCTCTTGAATACATTTCTGGCTCACTTGATTGCTGTGGATGTTTTTGATACTTCTATGGATCGCTTGATTGCTGTGGATGTTTGTGATACTTCTCTAGCTCGCTTGATTGTTGTGGATGTTTTTGATACTTCTCTGGCTCACTTGATTATTGTGGATTTTTTTGATACTTCTCTCGCTCGCTTGATTGCTGTGGATGTTTTTTATACTTCTCTGGCTCACTTGATTGTTGTGGATTTTTTTGATACTTCTCTCGCTCGCTTGATTGCTGTGGATGTTTTTTATACTTCTCTGGCTCGCTTGATTGTTGTGGATGTTTTGATGATTCTCTGGCTCGCTTGCATATTGATGTGTTTTTGCTTGATATTTCTTTTTGCAATTTTTAATGCTCGATCTTCATAGATATGTATGTGGCCCTATAATTTGGCCTGTTTTTCATTCGACTGTATTTATATATATATATATATTTTGCTTCTTTTTTCATCTTTTTTCATTTTTCTTCTTTTTTTCATTTTTTTCTCTTTTTCAGTTTTTTTTTCATCATTTTTCAATGAAATTCTATATTCTCTATCACCATCAGTTGTTGCTGGTAGAGTACCTGTGTAAATTCTTCCTTTGATTGTGGTTACTTGTAAAGTTTTAGCCGATGTCCATTCACTATCATGGGAAACTGTTGTTCATCTATTGTAATAATCTTGACTGCTCCATTTTCATAGATATGCTCCATGATGTAAGGTCCTAGCCATCTAGTTGTTAGTTTTCCTTTGAATGTGTGAAACCTGGAATCATAGAGTAGTGCCCAGTCACCTTCCCTGAACTTTTTATCCTTTAGGTGCTTGTCATGCCACTTCTTTCTTTGCTACTGGATGATTTCTGTGTGGGCTAGTGCTTGTTGGTGTTGCTCATCCAGTTGATTCAATTGTAGCATGCGTTCTTGTTGTATTTATGATAGTTCCATGTTAAACTATGCTGCAATTCTTAGTGTTTTTATTTCAAATTCAATTGGCAACATGACTTCTTTCCATATACTAACTCATAAGGTGTGAATCTTGTTGTTGTTTTCCATGTGGTGTTATAGGCCCAAACTGCCTCAGTTAATCTGTCAGCCCAATCTCTTTTGTGGAGTTGGACTATCTTTGTCAGAATCCTCTCCAATTCTCTGTTGGTGACTTTTGCTTGACCATTTTCCTGAGGGTGATAGGAAGAGGACTATATGTGCTTGAAATTTTTTCATTTCATCAAGTCTTCTATTAAGTTGGATGTGAATTGTGGGCCTTGATCAGATACTAGTTCTTTCGGTACTCCAAACCTGTGAAATATTTGCTTAGTGAAGAATTTTGCTACGTTGTTTTCATAGGCTGCAGCAAGTGCTGCTACCTCTGTCCATTTTGTGAGGTAGTTAGTGCATACTAGGATGTAGCTTTTCTTATTTGACTGTGGGTTGATTGGACCAACGAAATCAAATCCCCATTTTTCGAATGCTTCCAAAGAAATCTGTAGATGTAGGGGCATTTCTTCGTTTTGTGTTGGTTTTCCCATCCTTTGGCAGTCATCACAGTGTGAAACATATTCATAAGTATCCTTGTGGAGTGTTGGCCAATAGTATCTTGTTTGTAAAATATTATAGGCTGTCCTCTTTGCAGCATAGTGTCCTCCACATGGTTCATTGTGAGTGGCATGCATGATGTCATGCACTTCATCTTCTCTGATGCACCTTCTGAGTATTTGATCAGGTCCTTGTTTGAATAGCATGCCTTCTATCCATGTTTATGTTGCACTTTGCCTTATTACTTTTTTCTTTTCCTTATAACTGTAATGTTCAAGAAATTTTCCAGACACTAAATAGTTTGCTATGTCAGCAAACCATGGGCTTGTTGTGGATATGGAAAAAAGGTGCTCATCTGGAAAACTATCATTGATTACTTCACTGTCTTGTCCATGTGTCAGCCTAGATAGAAATTCAGCCACTGCATTGTGTTTACCTGGCTTGTCTAAAATGGTGATGTCAAATTCTTGAATTAGTAGCAGCCATCGAATTACTCGAGTACTTGTGTTTGGTTTGTTCATTAGATATCTTATGGCCGAATGGTCTGTATGAACAAAAACTTGGTAGCCAGTGATATAGTGCCTGAATTTATTAATGGCATGTATGACAGCCAAAAATTCCTTCTCTGTTACATTATAATTTAATTCTGCCACTGCTAAATTCTTATTGATATAATATATTGCATAGGGCTTCTTCTCTTTTTCTTGTCCAAGGAAAGATCTGATTGCCTTATCTGATGCATCAGAGTGGATGTGGAATGGTAGTGCCTAGTCTGGTCCTTGGAGTACTAGGGCTGCAATTGTTTTCTCCTTGAGATTTCCAACTGTTGTCATGCAATTGTGTGTCCATATGAACTTAGTGTATTTTGTGAGAAGTGCAAACATTGGGGCAACAATTCGGCTATAATTTTCAATAATCCTTCTGTAGTACCATGTTTTCCCAAGGAAACTTTCGACATCCCTTTGTTTAACAGGTGGTGGCAGCGTTTTGATTACTGAGACTTTTGCTTGGTCAACCTCTATCCCTCTTTGTGATATATGGTGCCCTAGAATGATGCCCTCTTCCATTAACATTCTGCATTTGTCATTGCTAAGGCATATGCTCATCTCAATACATTTTTATAATACCAATTTGAGGTGACTCAATGCTTTGTCAAAGTTTTCTCCATAGGGTGTGAAGTCATCCATGAAGACTTCCATTTGATTGTTTATGAAATCAGAGAATATACTTAGAATGGCCCTTTGGAATGTTGTTGGAGCATTACATTAGACAAAAGGTAGTACTATGTATGCGTAAGTACCCCAAGGACATGTAAATGTTGTCTTATCTTGATCAGCTGGGTGTATTAAAATTTGGTTGTACCCACTGAAACCATCCAAAAATGAAAAATACCTGTTTCCAGCTAATGTGTCCAGAACCTGATCTATAAATGGCAGTGTAAAGTGATCTTTCTTTGTTGCTTTATTTAGCTCTTTGTAATCCACACAAATTCTCCATTTGCCTCCTTTTTTAGGCACTATAACCAGTGGGGAGACCCATTCACTGTCAGAGATGGGATATATGAACCCTGCATCTTATAACTTCTGTAGTTCTATTTTGATAATGTCTTTTAATGCTGGGTTCAATCTCCTTTGTGGTTGCCTGATAGGGATAGAACCCTCTTTGATGTAAATATAATGTTTGCATATATCAGGGTGTATACCTTTCATGTCTGCATATGTCCATGCAAAAGCTTTATGTTGTTCTGATAATACTTTCATTAATTGCTTTTCTTGCTCTGGATTGAGATTGGAATTAATGTTGACTGGCTTCCCAGGCATGATTTCCACTGTCTTTGCTTTTTCTGATTGCTCTTCCAGATGTAGTACTTCTGCCCACATCTTATTTAAGTTTTAACTTGAACTTTCACCCTCCTGTTGCTGTTCTGTGTCAAAAAAACTTTGAAGACCAACATTGTTAGAATATACATTATGTATAAAGCGATCTATATGCCCATCTTCATCCATTGCTTTTAATGATAGTGCAGCATCAATTGTTAAGACATGTTGTGTGTTTGGATTCGTTGTATCGTTACAGTCATCAGTCCAATTTTGATACTCTAAATCTGAAGATTTCCTTGCTGGTGGGTAGATGGTGATTTTCTTTTTGGCAAGTCCACTGGTTATAGTCATGTTTCTTGATCGGCAACCTATGTAAGCATCTGCGGTTGCCAACCAAGGTCTACCCAATATGATTGGATAACCACTAAGTTTACTTTTGACCTCAATGACTATGAAATGAACTAGGTATTCCTAGGATTCAATATTGATCATAATGTCCTCTAGCATCCCTTCAGGTTTCACAGTGGTTGTGTTACCTAGTTGGAGTACTGTTGTGGTTGGTCTGACCATTGATTGGAGTCCCAGGTATAGCATGGTTTCCTTAGTCATGACATTGATCGCAGCTCCCAAATCTATTAAGCTTTTATTTATTTGCTTGCTATTGATGGTGACGTTCACTACAGGACTACCTGGATCAAGATATTTAGGGTTAATTATGATACCCAGCATTAAATCAGCCAATTGTCCCACTACATTTATGGTTGGTGGGTCACGTTTCCTCCTCCCAGGTTTCTTCATACAATTCTCCCTAATAAATTTGTTGCAGATGGGAACATCCCTTATGGCTTGTAAAATGGGGATTTGGATGTTTAAGT
Organism: Larix kaempferi; assembly: GCA_027924585.1. Lineage (NCBI taxonomy): Eukaryota > Viridiplantae > Streptophyta > Pinopsida > Pinales > Pinaceae > Larix > Larix kaempferi. Next base: position 35,713,863 of record BSBM01000047.1, on the reverse strand, counting down.
GCTTGAATTCATTTAAAATTGTATTTTCTTCCTCTTCTTTCGTACTTCGTACAAGTTTCTCTGGAAATGGAGGGTTTATGTTGCGTGGGAGTGGTTGGGTTTCGTCCTCAGGAGTATTTGGTTCATCTGGATGCTGAACATAGGGTTCTGTTGTTTGTTCTTGAGTTTCAGGTTGTTGGATATTCTGTGAGGATGTATTCTGCAATGTTTTTCCAAATCTGAGGTTTATTTCGTTTATTTCCATGGTGTCTACGACATAGGTAGGAAATTGTGTGATATCATCATTATAAGTCTGTTGCTGCAGTGGAGGTTTGTTATTATTAGGGTTTGGGATTGGTGGGGGTCTGGGGGGTGGTTGAGTTTGTGGGGGTGGCATAATAAGTGGCTATTGTAATGGAGCTCTCCAATTTGATGGATGGGGGTATTGATTTGCATAATTTATGGTTGATGGAGAAAAAGGTGGGGGGTATTGAGGATAAGATGGTGGGTAATACAATTGATGATATGATGGTTGATATGTTTGTTGATTCTGTTGCCATTGGTTTGGATTTGGTTGTGCTTTCCATGGAATTGGTGCTAAGTTCCAATTTGGATGTCCTTGATTATAGTAGGCTTGATTGCTCAGTTGATATGGTCTAACAAAATTATTCCTCTTCTGATTTATAAAACAGAGTTGTTCTATTGCTCCCTCAGTTGCAGGATATTGAATAGCGGCTTTACATGATGGTAAGAGGGGACATTTATCAGTGGAGTGGTCGTCAGTGCAGAGACCACATATTTCTATGGTGTTTAAAGTGCACTGCCCCTTCTCATGTTTCTTTCTACAACGAGGATAGAATATTGCCAAAGCTTGGTTAATTTCATCCTGCTTCTTTTTTATTTGTAGTGCATCAAGTTGCATGGCCAGAGATTGTAAGATGTCGGTCTTCATGTAATCTAACAGGTTTCCTAAGTCATATTTTGTAAGATTGTGTCCTGAAGATGATGAGTATCCTATGGGTAGATGTGTATCTCTTGTCCCATTCTTGCTCTTCCAAGACCTAGAATGGTTTTTGAAGATCTGTAGTATTTGGTCATAAGTATTCTGAAATATGTCTCCATCTCCCAAAAGGTTTAATATCTCAAAATTCTCCTCTTTAATCCCCCTAAGAAGGACAAGTTTCAGTGATTCAGGGTCTAGGGTGCAATGGTTAGCTTGTTTGTAGCTGAGCTAAAAACGCTGGGCATAATCTTCTAAGGATTCACGTTCTCCCTGCTGCATCCTAAATATTTCATCCCTTGTATCCTTTGCTTTGCAGTAGTCCCTATACTTTTATAGGAATGCCTGTTTCATTTGATCCCAGCTGAAAATACTATTTCCTTCTAAACTCATGAACCACCTAAGTGATAAATCTTTCAGTGTGGAGGGAAAAAGCCTCAACTTTTGTGCATTTGTAGTATAATCAAAAGATATACAAACTACTTCAAACTCAAACAGGAATCTTCTGAAGTCAATCCATGGAATTTTGGCAGATTGTTAGGGTTGATATTCTTCATCCTGGCATCTCCAAGAGGTATGCCAATGGGAAAGGTGAAAAGCTCCCTAGGTTCCTCTTCTTCACCAGCCATAGTGGTGTTTGAGCTGGAACTATCCGAGAAGTTGTCTCTGTTTGGACCGTATGTGGAATCAGTTTCATTTTCAAAGTTTGGGGATCCAAACTAAGAGTGGTCAGATTATTGTTACCATTAATGCTCATGGGATGCCTAGGCAGAAAGTGTCCAAACCTATCCCTTTTCCGACGAGGAATTCATTGGTGGAATCTTTATGTTTTTTTTTTCACTTTCGAAGATGTCTCCTAAAAGATTTAGCACCTCCCCAACAACGATGCCAAAAAGTGGTGAGCTATTAGAATGGATACCTAATAAGGGCATCTGGACTAAGAGCCTACTTTAATTATCAACCCAGGGGACATACAAACATCAGAGGTGCAGCCACTATATGTTCTCTCTAGGATAGTCTTTGTCGAAGTTGGGTGTTTGTATCCATGTTTTTAAAGAGTTACCTAAAAATGATTCAATAAACTGTAAAAATGATTGTTTAATCTATGGAGGTGAAATACCTATACTAAGAAATTTAAGTACTGAAAGCAGGAAATCTATGTCTAAGAAATCAAATGCAGGAAATCTATGTCTAAGAAATCAAATGCAGGAAATAGTAAGCATATTTTTAAGGATTAACTTTGCCAAAAGCAATAAAATTTATACTATGGAATTGAATACTGAAAACATAACAGATCTATTCTAACATAATGAAATCTTGATCTCTAACTTAAGGAGTAATTACTGGAAATCGAATGCATAAACCTCAAAGTCTGATCTAACATAATCTAATGCTAAAGCTAAATTCGGAATGCCATTATCTAATGCTGCAATTTTAATCAAAAAATTAATGAGTGAATGTCATCACGTAACCAATAACTACTACAAGAAATCAATATCTATGAGCAGTTCTAATAATGAAATGAGTACCTAGGCTTAAGATCTAGATCGCTGCTTCAGAAGTGAATGCAAGTACATAGAGAAATGGGTGTTAAATTATGCCTTGGCGGAATGCTGCTACAAGACTATAAACACAGCATTACCAAACTACAGAGTGCGTTATAGCGAACTACGGAATCAGAAAAGTTCAACTGCTACAGAAATCAGATCGTGCGATTTAAAGACTATTTAAAATACTCTCATCTACAATATAAATTCAGCCAATGTAAAATACACCATGAGAAATACCTGAATAGTGAGATCTCCTGACTTACGTGTTGGAGGGGCGCTCTCCAACCCCTACTCAGGAGTTGAAGAAACTTATAAACGTTGAATTGCAAGTAACATCAAGTTTGTAATTAAAACAGGAACTTCATAGTTTAAAACCACGTTTGTAACATAGCTGTCTCGATAGTAGAAAACGTAAAACAATAATTCTCCAAAATAGCAGCAAAGGCCTCCCACTACCCGAGAGGTCCATATTTATATAATTCTCAATGCTGAACCTAACTAAATGTCTAAATTCCGATTCTCTTTGAACAGGAGTTCATTCTCTACGGATCAAGAAAAAGGCGCTGAGTTTGGTGATGTTCTTTTAGTTCTTCACTTGATTTGCGCGTTGTCCTTTAGTGCACCCACACCTGCTCATTCAAACTCATTTGTCATGCAATTAGCTCATACAATGCTTTCAAAACATAACAGAAATAATCTCTTAAACAACTTCATTAAATAATTAAGGTAAACCATTTTCCCACAAAACAAGTGTATTTCTTCTCCTTTTCTTGTGTTTTTGCTATGGGGAAAGGCCTATCAGATACCTATATTTTGGACCCATCAGAAGGCTTGGAAGGTTTACTTCCTTGTGACCTTTTTTTTGAAGATGAATATGAGCATGAAGAGGACAAGCATAGCCAGGAGCTCAGTACAAGTTATGAATACTCCCTTATATTTGACCAATATATTGTTGATGATTATTGGACATTCATGGAAAATACCATCTACGATATAAAAGAGAATGTTGAGTCTGATAATTTTGGTGGTTTCATTGAAAACCCCATTTATGATATCTCCAGGGATGGTAGCATTCATTCAGATGAAATTGGAAGTCCCATTTTTGATATATCAAGTGAAGGGAGCATGTGTTTTGAGACTTTGGAACATATGGACATGGAAGAAGAGTATGTGGTTTGTTCATATGAACTGTTAGAACTTTGCATGAGTATCAACAATGAAGAATTGGATAATTAGGGCATTGGAGAGTCAGATCAGATACAATCAATTGAAGATCATTCCAATCCATCGTCTTCACATACAAAGATTCCTTATGATTTAGAGTGGCTTGGGGATTACACAAAGAGCTATCATCTAATAAGTTCTTTTGAACAATATGATGAAGTGGTTAATTTGCCTCGTCATTCAGAAATGTTTATCAGTCCTATCCAGTCATGGATAGAACAAGCATCTGAGAGGACTCACGAGTTTGGGAAGAAGTTCGATGACATATTACATGCCTACGAGCTCCCATTTAGCCCTCCCATCCATAAATTTTACGCAAGTTTGCATTTCTCAAATAACGTTTCCTTGCTTTGGATGGTAACCAAACGCAAAGTCAAAAACCCTAAAATTGATGAAATGTTAAGGTGGTTACATTGGATTTTTCATGTTACGTAGCATTTTATTATGTTATGTTTAGAGTAGGAATAATAAGCTTCGTAAAAGTGAGCATTTACTTTCTACATTTCATTTTCAGTATTTTCGTTTATGTACTTGGAAAATTTTCTTAGTTTCATTTTTTCAAAATAAATACAACTTGTGCTTCATTTGATTTTAAAATAAAACTTGTTCTACTGAAGGGTTTTCTTGTAAATATGAGATGTTTTTACATGATAGGAGACGGAGATTCTGGCGTTCTCACATCCTCTCCTTGCCTGAAGGCTAGATCGAGCACACGTCCCACAGTTGGAGCCAGATGTTTTCCACTAAGTTGCACTTAGTAGGACTTATTGTGAACCTAAGAAGACTTGAACAACCTTCCTTGTTCATTTCCATAGTTCTGAAGTTCATTAAGCCAATTTTTGGCCCTTTGTAAAAATTTCATGTCTAGACCCACTTGGGGGATTTGTAATAAGTTGGTCTAAGAATGGTATTTTTGTAACAGGATTGGCCTACCTTAGGTTTAGATATCAAGGGGATACTCTAGGGTGTTTTTTCCTTAGGAATTATGCGTTGCACTTCAATGGCGTATAATTGTTGAGTTTTTCACTCACACCTCCAAAGATGAACTATTTACCTTGGTGGTCCAAAATTGGGGGGTTATTAAATATATGTATTTTTACATGCTAGCCATCAATAATGAGTCGTATGGACATGCACTAGATCACCTAGGAGTTTGATTCAGTTCTGACAAATATAATTTTTTGTGCAAAACTTAGGCTATTTTTTAATAGTTTAAATGAGAAATTTCAAATTGTAATAAAAGTAGGGTCTGAAGGTGGAATTTTGCATGGGGTTGCTCTTTTCCACACTTAGAGTGTCCTCTTTAGATTCAGACCCACTTTTCCTAGGTTTTGGGTGATTAAATGATCACTTATGGCATTTTTTCTTAAAGAGGCAACAAAATGACAAGAAATGCCAAAAATTACACAAAATGACACAAAACACACATTGAGAAAATTGAGGAAACATGTTTTAAACGTGTTGCATGAGGAGGATAAGTTTTCTCTAAAGGTGGGCGATCATATCAAAGGATAATATAAATCAAATCTTGGTTAATTTGGGTGAGATTTTAGAGAGGGCGGATTGTCATCTCTTTAGAGATGTGCCCTCTCCTTTTGGGTGGCCTCTCTATTATGTGGCAGCTCTTGAGTGTTGGGAGGATTTTAATATGTGATGACGGAGACCCTCTTGTGAGGTGGCTTCCATATCATCACACATCACACCAATCATGCCTTTGATTTAGGAGTTTATCACTCCTCATTTCTAGAGATGTTCCCCCCTCTCTTATGCACCTCCCTACTCTTTCAAACTCTATATAAAGAAAGGATTGCTCCATCATTGAGGATGGATGTGTAGAACCTATGCCCGATTTTAATATTGTGCTATTTGAATACAAGTTGAGACTTTGGAGGTCCACCTTGTTCCATTGTGTTGAATGATCCTTTCATGAGGTGATATTGTGTTGTTTAAGCATTTCTTGTTTCAATTTTGTTGGTAGACATAGATTAGTAGTTCTTTGAGTAAGCATTTGTATATGTTAATTTTCTTACTTGTATTTTTATTTTGAAATATTAGGGAGTATCCAACTATACCTGGTTGTATTTAGGCTCTTTCTATTTTTCTTCTTCAAGTACACTAGATCTAACTCATCTTGTGAAAGTTTTTCTTATTAGTTGTACAGATCAAAATCCTGAAGGAGGATTAGAACTCAGTTGTCCCTTATCCTCTCTTCGACACATTTTTTGAAGCTAATACTTTTTTTACATAGGTTTCTGAGGCCAACACAAAATATCAAGCTTGGCATTGAAGAGTTCCATCCATCTCTCAAAACAAAAATTCCTCTCTTTTCCAATTTCTTTGTTTTAAAAGTGCTAAAGAAGTAGATCCATTTTATTAAATCTTATCATTTAGATATATTATATTTAGCATGATTGAATAGATAGATCTAGATTACTTCAAAGGCCTTCATTTTACTAGATCTAGACTAGAGAATGTTGTACTTACACTTAGCAAATTTTTCAAATTTTTCTAAGTACAACTTTGTTTCAAATTTTTTTATTTTTGTTTTGTGTTTACCATCAAATTCTAATAAACTTGTTTGCTGGTTTTTAGAAGGTACAAGGAAAAAGAGGAGGAAATTCTGGTGAAATTTCATCAGGATTTTCCAAATTAGCCTTCCGAAGACCCTCTTCCATCTTTGCTTTCAATTTCTAGTTTGTAAGCCCTTAGATCCACTTCTAAAAGGACTGAATGGAACTTATTTTGAGCAATTGCAAAAATTATTAAAAGAGATCAAGTAGGATACACAGCGTCCACACCTCATCCCCCCTGGGGGGATTCGCAGTCTCAATTTTTGTTGAATAAATTTCTCTAACAAACACAAGCACACAATCACCTTTTTTCATACAAGATTGTACACTTTAAATTTTGTTGTTTAATATTTTTTTCTTTTCATTTTTGCAAGTAATTAAATAAAACTAATAATGTTGCCACAAAGTATGCTCTCACCACCACATAAAGGTATTTCCAATTAGTGGTGGTTGATCAGAAAGTGACACATAGATTCGATGAGCATATCTTTTTCTTTTCTAAGATATTTTTTGTGTTTCAGCATTTGATTCTGAACCACCCAAAATTTGAATGAACATTATGTTGTTTCTCAGAGTATGCTCGTTCCCTTTGCGAACATTGTCCTAGTCCTGGGAAATCAGAAAAGAGTGTAGCAACTTATTAATTCTCAAACATCTAGTAAAAAAATTACATTAATAAAATTAAGGACCCCAAACATAGTGAAAATACGACACTCGAACATTAAGTATTGTGTGGGGAAATTTCTCAAAAGAAGCGGAAACCACTGGAAAGTGACCTTAGGGAACCGTTAGGCTACATCCTTGTTGGTGTAGTGTTGAAAACTGCCTCGAGACTCCATTCCATCCCACACGTCTTCGTGAGGAGTCACCTTTTCCTAATTTCCGGACATTGCTCCTTGTACCTCACAGTATATCTGGAGATCCCATTTTCCCTTAATTAAAATCCACCTCTAATAATTCTAAAACTAACCAAGAGAAATTTGCAAAACATTTCACTTTTAGCAACAACACTTTTCAATATTTGACTCCAAGGAAGTGGTATTTTATTTGTTATATCTTATTAAGCTTTCATCATATCAATGATTTAAATTTCAAGTTGTTATTATTAATTCCTTTTTCATAACTTGGATAGTGATGCCACACTTTTAAAACTCCTAAAAACATACCACTCAATTAACTTTCTAAAACACTTAACATCCTTAGAGACTTTCCATAGGGACAACTGCCCTTGGATTCATTAGGAGTTAGCATAAACAGAGGAGTCAGGATTAGGTGACAACCCCGGCTCAACACTTCCCCCAAAGGGCGCACCGAGAAGTAGTGAGATTTCTGTTGCATTAACCAGGTGCACAAATATGGCAGCAACAGTACCATCTCTGGGACTAGGGTTTTGCTCAGTGAAGGCCATGCCAATTTTACACAAGGGGTCAATTTTGAACCAAACGCTCCTGTGCAACTGTGTCCAGTGTGAACACATCCACAATGGCCATATGGAAGTGTGGGATTTGATGCAATCTGGTTCCATTCTCTGGTTTGGGTTTCATGCCCCCGTAGCAACTTCTCAAAGTGTCCCTGAATGGCCCCAAGGTGCCAGGAAAAAATGGCCATAAAACCAAAATAGTGTCTCTAGCTCTGAAGCCATCAATTCCAATTGATTTGGGATGTCAGATTTTAGCAGGGGGACACCCCCACCATGACTCAATTTCCCGGAAACGGTTCTATTGTACCATCTCCGGAACTAGGTTTTTGATTAGTTAAGGCCATGCCAATTTTGCACAAGGGGGTCAATTTTGAATTGAATGCTCTGGGGCGACTGTGGATAATGTGAACACATCCACAATGGCCATATTCATGTGTGGAAGTTGATGGAACCCGGTTCCTCTCCTCGGGGTGCCAGGAAAAAATGGCCATAGAACCATAACCATGACTTCGGTCACGAAGCCGTCAATTTCGATGGATTTGGAATGCTAGGTTTCAATTGTGGGACCCCTCCTACTGTGACTCAATTTCCTGGAAATGGTGATAATGTACCATCTCTGGAACTAGGCTTTTGCTCATTGAAGGCCATGCCAATTTTTCACGAGGGGTCAATTTTGAAATGAATGCTATCAGGAGACCGTGACCAACATGAACACATCCACAATGGCCATATGCATGTGTGGCAAGTGATGGAACTCGGTTCCACTCTCCAGTTTGAGTTTTGTGCCCTTGTAGGAAATTTTGGGATGCGTGCCAAAATTTCTCCCAGGGCATTCAAATAATTAAGTTCTATAAGTGTGGGGATGCCAATGGTGGTCATTCCAACGCGAGGCTTTCATGGCAAGTTCCATGAAATATGAATCCTTAATACATTACTTTCTAGGGTACAAGCACTTACAAGAGTTGATGAAGCAAGGTTTTATAAGATCAAGTACCTTGGAAATTAGTTACTATGGTATTTTAGTTCCAAATAAGGATGAAAAATAAATAATGTGCATTGACTACTTGAGAGAACACCTTTAGTATGAAGCAAGGTTTGTACATGAATGGTTAGTAATGTTTTTTTGTTTGATTAGTACATTGAGTAATGCTAATGCAAGGAGGGGATATTGATTTTCTATCAGTCAGAGCTACTCCATGGATAAGCATTGGTCTACCCTACATATAATAAAGAAACATATCCCTGGTTCAAAAAGTTAATAAGTGGAAGAACCCCCAAGGTTAATGACAATTTTGGTGTTGGGAAGAATGTGCCTAACTTTCAAAGGTATTTATATATGCCCAATATGCAAGAAGAAGTGGTTAGGTCTATCAAAGGTTGTATTTTATGATGTACTATCTAGGTTAGTAATACCTCATTATCATTTCCAAAGAATTTTTAGAGGAATTATCAAGGACAGGCAGAGGGCATGACCAATTGTATTTGGAAATAGACATGCTTATTAAGGTGTGCATTCTTATGGATTGTGAAAGGACCATGAAATCATTAGAAGTTGCAAGTTTGTTCTTTATGACTATATTAGGTTCTATATGACTAGATTAGGTCTCTAGGGCTAGATTGTGTATCTATGGCTAGATTATGTTTCTAGGTTAGACTGGGGCTACATTAGGTATATAAGGATACATTCGGCTTTTGAAGGCTAGATTGGTTTTGTCTAGTTCCTAGGGCTAGGTTAGGGTCTATAAGCTAGTTTAGGTTATATTTGACTAGATCAGGTATCTAGGGCTAGATTAGGTCTCTAGGGATAGATAAGGATTCTAGATTAGGTATCTAGGGTTCTAGGTCTACATTAGGCTTTCCAAGGATAGATTGGTTTTTCCTTTTTTCTAGGGATAAATTAGGGTGTATAACCTAGATTAGGTTCTATATGGCTAGATTAGTTATCTATGGATACAATAGGTCTTCAGGGATAGATAAGGATTCTAGATCAAGTCTCTAGCACTATAGGTCCACATTAAGATTTCTAGGGCTAGATTTATTTTTTTTGGTTTCTAGGGATAGAATAGGGTCTATAATCTAGATTAGGTTATATATGACTAGATCAAGTCTCTAGGGATAGATTAGGTGTATAGGGATAGGTTAGGTCTCTAGGGTTCTAGTTCTAAATTAGGCTTTTCAAGGCTAGATTGGTTTTGTTTGCTTTCTAGGGCTATATTACAGTCTATAAGCTAGATTAGGCTCTATATGACTAGATTAAGTCTCTAGGGATAGACAAGGATTATAGATAAAGTCTCAAGGGAATTCTATATCAAGTCTCTAGGGCTATAGGTACACATTAGGATTTCCAGAGCAATATTTTTTTTTGTGGTTTTAAGGGAACTAATTACCCCCCTCCTCTCTCTCTCTCTCTCTCTCTCTCTCTCTCTCTCTCCCTCTAACCTGCACTAAACCCATATCTCACTCTCTCACCCCCCTAATCACCCCCCTACCTTTATCCGTCCCCTCCTCCTTATCCTCTCTTTCTATCACCCATTCCGCTTAACCATTACTAACCCCCTCTCTTCCCTTATCTCTCTCCCCTACCCCTCCACCTCCACCTAACCCCAGTCCTTCTTCCTCTTCGCCAACTTTCTAAAACTTACCTCTCTCTCACACGCACATTATCACTTACCCTAACCCCCTTCTCTCACTCCCTAACCCCCATCCTACTCTCTCTAACCATAACCTCCCCCTATACCCTTCTCTCTCTGTCCTAATTTCCCTACATGTAACCCCTCCCCCCCCTCTCTCTCTCCCTTTCTTTCTCTCACCCCTAATTCGCAACCCCCTACCAATTATCACTCCCCCTCTCTCTCTACCCACACCTTATAACCCCCTTCTCTCTAACATCCCTAATATTCCTGAAATTTATACCCCCTCCCCTCAATTGTGATATCTATCTCTTTCTCTCCCCCAACCTCCCTCCTCCCCCTACTTCTAATCACCCAAATCCTTGAATCTCTCTCTCTCTCTCTCTCTCTCACACACACACACACACACACACACACACCTATACTCCTCCACCTAACCCTAACCCCCACCCCTCTCTCTCCCTTTCTCCCAACACCCTAACACCTCTCTCTCTCTCTCTCAGACAAACACACACACACCACTACTCCCCCCCCTACCACTAACACCCCTCCCACCCTCTCTCTATCACCCTCCTACTCCTACCCCTACCTTTTACCCCTCCTCATCTTTGTCTATCACTCTTTTATCCCCCCTAACCCTTACTAACCCCATATCTCACTTTTTCTCTCCCATACTCCTCCACCTACCCCTTATCCCCACCCCTCTCTATATCCCCCACCCCCCTAACACCCTTGCATATCTCTAAATCACTCTCACTACCCCTAAACTCCCCTATTAGTTATAAAATATGTCCAATGACTGTGAAAAGGACATGCTTATAACATCTTGGATTTGATATAGTTTTGATTGGTGAGGTAGGCAGAGAGGGTTAAGCAGGGAAAAGCATCTGGAAGGGGAAATCATACTTGTTCAACTAGGTAGGAAACATTTCTTAGGTCAAAGGAAATCATATGGACAATAAGAAAGTTGAAGGATAATGTAAAAAGAAGGTGACACGTGCATGCATATATATAGGCTTCACAATATTCTCATACTTATACATCCACAAATAATATATTCAGATTCAAAACAATGTTTTGAATCATAATCACAATATCTAAAACAAAAATTACAAATTCTAGGGAACTTAGAGTAGAATCTCTACTGCACATAGTTTTGAACCTGTATGATGACTAGTGCAGTGCAAGAATCATCTTTGATTTCAAATAAGAAGAAGAAAAAATGAACTGCAAAAGAAACACAAACTAATTGTCCATCAACAACAATATCTGAGCATTAAAAATGTTACAATTAATATAGAGTGAGATCCCCCATAACATTGAAAATTATGAACTTTATAGAAATTACCATCTAATCACATGTTTCAATCTTTTGAAATAAAATTTTATCAATAGGCTAAAAATAGAAGCAATCTCGAATCACTTACAAGAAAATTTGGAACTGCTGAAATTGAATGCGCCCAAATCTATGTCTACTAATTTAATGCCTCAAAGTATGGGACTTGCAGCTGAATTTCCAAATGCTCATTGATCCTTTGAATCTTGTAGCATATGACGTACCTCATGATACTCTGCCACTTGTCCCTCTTTTAAGAAGAATAGCATTATCCAACCACCTCCTTTGACAACTGTGTAATCAAGAGGACGAAGAGTGAAAAATATACCATTTCCCAAGTATTCCAATTATTGAAAGATTTTGATTTTTTTTAATGCTGCTTGAGCCAAGCATTCAGGCTTATAGTCATAAGTTAAACATGCAGTGCTAGACTAATATTCAACCAACCAATTTCATGGCCAATCAAATTTTCTCTAATACACTAGACCTCTACATATTCCAAATTACTTCCACATTTGAACCCATGACATATTAAAAAAACTATTATGAGAATGAGGGCCACCAAAATTCCAAGCACAATCAATTTTCATGTTCAAAATCACATCTTTCTACACAACTAGATTTCCTACTTTCACAAATATTTTAGCCTCCAAGTCAATCACTCATGAGCATGGTAAGCTTTGTTATTTCTGTAGGGTATATATTTCCCTTCAAAACAAGAGCACCAATAACATCTCCCGCGGTTGAAAAAGAATGATTGATACTTTGAGATTCTTTCAATTACCTAGATCATATTTATTCCTTGCCATTCTTGGCATGCAAATTGCTTTTGCTTGTAATAGTATGCTTTTATGAAGCATAAGAGGCAAAGGAAAAGATGTAATTCAAAGAACAATTCACACCCTTTATTCCTACCACAATGGTGAAATTATTCTCCTAAGTTGATAGACTAGATAATTTCCTTGACAAGATTAAATGTTTTGGAGAATCCTTTGTTATACAATAAAATTAGGTAGCAATACTTCTAGAGGCACCTTAAGGAAATAGTTGAACCGCTTCTCAGGAAATCCAAATAAAACTCTACATGTACATTTTTTTCAAGTCGCATTAAAGACATATTGTAGGAGGAGGAATGGATTACATGCGGCTTTGAGAGAGAAACATCCACGTAAATTTTACTGGAAATTTTTTTCTTTGTGCACTTTCCTTTGAGGTCATTGGAAGAGGTCATGGCAAATATTGAAGAAATAAAATCTATATATATATATATATATATATTCTTCTTAATTGCAAGTGCAATCAATAACCTCTAGAATGCTAATATCACTCGCTGGCTATTAAGATTTGAACCCTATTGTAGATAATGTTTTCACACTAGCTAGTGCAAAAGGACACTTACTAAGAGTTAACTCTTAGTAATAGTTCGTGAATGGGAGTGTGTGCATGCAAATAGAAATAAAAAAAGTGTTAATGACTACTGCAATAAAATTAAAAAGTAAATCAAGACACCCATGAATGAAATAATGTTTTCTTTATATTATAAACAAGGGTTTACAATCTAGGTTACCTCAATGTGATGAGTAGATTGGGGCTCTTGAAGCTGTATGAATGGTGTTGCTTTGGGTTTCCAATGTCCCTTGCTCTGCTCTGAATGCTGAAAGTGGTGGCCAGAACTCAACTAAGTGTGAACAAAAGCTCAAAAAGGTAGTCTAGGGTTCAATAGGAATTTTGGTAGAGTTTCAGTAAGATAGGATGAATGTGTGTGAAATGGGGGGCCTCCACCACCTTTTTATAGCAATTTTGGATGGTGATATATTGTCTTGTGGTATTGGGTGGCCTGTAGTATTTACTGGTTTCCCTCCTTTTTCTTTTATTTTGACTATTTCCCCTTTTTATTTTTATTTTATTTTTATTTTTTGTAGACTTTGCCTTTTTTTGGAGGAATTTAATTAATGCTTTAGGGAAATAATGATTTTTTTCCAATTTTCTTATCAACTTAGGGATGTTGGGTTTTTGGAGTCCAAATATGTAGGAAAAAGGGATAAATGGATTATGTGACTAGGGGGATGAGATAGGTGAACATTTTTTTAGTATTAACAAATTGCCCCTTCATGTGTGAGTGTAGGAGCTCGTCGTATGGTCGATAGACATCATAGGTTGTTACTTTTTCCAAGGGTGTGAGCCACGGGGGGTTCACTAAGTGAACTTGTTTGGCATAGCACGACCATTCATAGGATATTAAGGAATATCCATAATTTCACTAAATATTGTAAAACGCCTCCTAAAATTGTATTGTTGACCCCCCCTCCCAATATACCTTTCAAATTAAGAAAACCCCTAGTTTCACCAAATATTGTAGGTATCCATTTTAACACCCTCTTTATATCATATTATCAATTTGTAAAAAATAGGAGCCTTAATGTATCTTAGTATAAGCAAAGAGGGTGCTAAATAAAATAATAGTATAATGCTTATAATGATCCTATCAGGATTGTAGAGGCGACTAATCAATTTGTAGCATTGGATAGTGGAATACCCAACGAAATATTAATGGGGAAGGAAAAATGTGTAAAAGGAAACCAAGTTAAGAGATCAATGTAACAAAGAATGCAAAAGACTGATAGTCTAATAGTTAGTGAAATGCTTAGAAAAAATGAGAATTGAAGATGTTTCACACCACATCCTACCAATCGGCCAATTTTATATCATGTAAAAACAAGTATAGTCATATAGAGCTCATGTTTTATATAAGCTTAATAAATTGGAGGTATGAATTGATCCCATGATTTGGAGGTATAAATCCATCCCACGATTTTGAGGTTATTCCTTAGACAACCCAAATAAAATAACCCCCAATATTTATATTATTATGTCAAATTAAAACCCCCCTTGATACCTTTATACAAGGCAATATATTTTTGAGGTTTTTAGGAGTATTCAAACCCCCAATATGAATAGATGTGATATGATATTGCCTCACTAGTGAAGTCCCCATGGTGTGAGCATTGTGATGGTGGAGAGTGGAGACTAGTTGGATATTGGAACACGTGCTTCATACAAACTGCAAGGGCTATAATTGGAAATACAACTCCTCAATCATGGATGAGGGACATATGATCTCAAATATATGGACGAGGCAAGCATACCTATGCTCTTATCAATATCTCAAGGTATACAAATAATGGTGAGGCCCAAAGGGGACTTGAACAATACATAGAGAACTGTTGTGTACATCATAATGGTCCAGAGGGGACACCAATTTGGGACATAATCATGGTCCAACCATGACTGATCTAAAAAATGGATACATGGAAACAATGGCATTCATGTTGAATGGGGTATCATGACAACTGATGCTCTGTTAGATCAGAAGGGGTCCAACAACTATTTCGACTCAACGAATGAGAGTTAGAATCCCAAAGGTACACTGGAATGCATCTGAATTGGATACTCTAGGAAGCATACAACTAAAGGGATTCCAAACACTGTCTCCAACACAGCCCGAAAATCCACAAAAACATACAACTAGGGGAATCCAAACAGTCTCACCATTGTGCTAAAGTTAGGTGACATCTGGGATATTTGACCAATAACTGAAGGGATCAATACTGTGTACAAATCTCAATGGTGCAATGATGGAGTTGGAGTTGAGAACGTGAGAAAAAACCATGCTAAAAGGCACTAAGGACTCCCCTTAGATGGTCCATAGGCATTCACTACTGATTTTTATGAGTCCAAGGTACAGGGACCTCTGGTTGTATCCTATGGAATAGATGTGCTGGTGTCAACAAAGGGAGACCTAAAACTACCAAGGCAATGATGTTGGATTGATAGGAGCGCGAGGCATACAACTAAGATGTGATAGTATTGGACATGTAACTGACACACTGTGGGGGGATATGGGGGCCATAGAGTGATGGGACTCAAACTTCCTTTGTTTAGAGTATGATGGAAGGGCTGACGTAGTGACATATAATACAGACCTTGGGGGAAGGGGACCATAGCTTAAGGGATAAGGGACTATGACATCAATGGGGGAGAATCAAGGGGGAAACTGATTAGTGATATCAAGAGACTCCAAGGGTGACACATTGAAGAATACTTTGAACAAAGGATACCATGCTGGGGGTGCTTTCGTCATGTGGCGACCAGATTTTATCTGTTAAGGCACCAAGAGGCACCATTTGGGCCTTCTTCATGGTTTAAGGAGCTCGAAGAAGGGATAGAAGTGTGCTTGAGATGATACCATCGTGTGGATTCGTATGAGCCCAAGATAGAAAATGCTTGTGGGTGCGTTCAATTTTAGAGAGTCTTAAAGCAATAAGAAGATTCCGAGGGGGCTATTTTTTTGTGTTAGTCCCCAAATCCCGAATAAACATAAAAGTATGCAATGGAGAAATCTTCTAGCCATGGTGACTAGAGTATTACTTTTTCATAATTAGTCCATTTGGTCCATAAAAGGGTTAAAATTATAGTGGATAGACTCCCTTTCAAATTCTTTAACGAGCATGAAAGGAAGCAATATTGCTCGACGATCTTTTCATTATTTAAGGAGTCAGAAAAGAGCTTAACAAAAAATCCCTAAGTTCCTGCTTCGTAAAGGAGCTTCTCGGCCCGAAAAAATAATAAAAGTATACTGAACATATATGAAATTAAAGAAAGGAGGAAGTGTTCAAAACAAGGGATATGTATGAGTGGACCAATAACAAAGAAAAATGTGAGGTGGAACACTGATGGGGTCTCCTTGCGGGTATATGAATGGCGTAAAAATAACACAATAACTACAGTATGGAGGGACTAGAGGGCTCATGAATAGACTACGATGGATAAAACAGTAAAAAGATACTGAGATCTATCGGTGTACATGGTGGAATGCAAATCAAGGAGGGGGCGCTAAAAGGACGGGCATAAAAAGGGTAAGTGAGAGCGAGAAATGATCTCAAGAATCATCACAGGCACATAATTTTGAATCCGGTGGTTCGAATGGCGTGAAAAATGGAGGTCGTAGGACTCCAGAATGGTCAAAGAGAGAAAAATGGGCCATAAATTAGAGGGATACCACTATGCCGAGGATGTGGTAGTGGGGACAGATGAGGATCCATGGGGGCATTGGACTAGGTGCATGTAAATCAAATCAAATATACAAGTGACCTTGAAAATGTTCGAGATCACGAATGTGAAAAAGTGAGTACAGTTAATGACCTGCCCCCATGCTATGTGGATGGGGTTTGTGATTGTGGATCACATATGTTTTGGGTTGAGTGATGCTCTCACTAAAATACTGAGATATATGTGACAGGGAAGGGTCAAAACTATTGAGCATGCCCCCTATCCCAAGGTCATGGTAATTTATTATGCTCCCTAGCCTAGATGTGTCAATGCATTGTGGATGCTCTCTCGGAGAGGGGCCAATAGGGCATAGACCAACTGTTGGAAGGGGGTGTACTATGAGGCTATTGGACATGGTCGCACACTGAATTGATGATATGATGATGGGGTATTCCCCTTGCGGGGTGGATTCCCCCAATATCGATGACGTGAATGATGATGATGATGAGTAGGCAAGTTTTTGGGCCTGCCCCCATGCTGTTGACATGTGATTTACTCGTTGATTCGAAAAGTTCAAACACATAGTTCAGAGGGATCAGTTGAAGGGGATAACGAGACAGAGGGGTTTCCAGTGGAAATGATATAAATGGTATTTACCTCGGTTGATGAAGATTCTCTGGGGTGGATCTCCTCATTTTTAGTGATCGAGGATTCTAAAGATGGTCGTTGCAACTCATGTAGCACCAAACTAAACTCTCAGAGGTCAGCACAATGGTGGGAATAATGGTGGTAGGTGCCACGGATTGCACACTATTGATTTTTTTGTAATTAATTTTTATGTGGTGGAGGGGTGGCAGACAATTCAACAACAGTAATGTTATCACCATCATCCAAAGTCTACATATGCTTGTGAAGGTCAGGAAAGTGCAGACAATTGTGGGTTGTGTGACTCGAAACATTGCATAGAGTGCATTTGGGTGGTGCTCGTACTAGCGGAGGGGGGTTCATAGATTTGGTCATAGTTTCCACGGTGTTGGTTTTCATGGTTTTCCCCCATCCTTCTTGGAAGACTGAGGAGTGGTGTTGGAGGAAGTTGCTGCTGCCATACTAGGAGGTGGATGATTGGTGGTGGTGATCAGTTGAACCAGTTGAAGAATGACCTATGGATTCAGAGTGGAATTAGGGGAAGGTAAGCACCAGATGGGAAGTCATAACGTTAATCCCAAGATATTCATTGTTTCCATGAAGGGCATACTTACTACTCCCGATGGTGGAAACAAGAAAGGGATTGTGTGGATCGGTGTGGCTCCCACGTGGTTGGGTACCGATGGTGGTTAAGGTTGGGGTGACTGTTGAGGTTGTGGTTGGGGTGCCGATGGAGCAGTGGGCCATGATTCAGGGACTGATTTACTTGATGAAATGGTGCGCAAGTAAAAAAAATCAATAGCTGAAGGAGGAGTGGGAACGACGTTAAATGTGGTGACCATTGGAGTCTTCTAATAAAGGTCGGGCCCTACTATGGAAATCAAAGGGGTAGATGCACCAAGTACATTTTTTTCAACCAAAGGGAGGACATTCTCTGGCGTAGAGGGTGCGTTGGGTTCATAGTAAGAAAGTTGGTCAATTTTGAAGACTCGTCCCTCATGGGAGGACATCATAAGCCATAAAACAAATGAGTCAACAACATTCATCGCATACTTGTAAGTTCGTCCTAAGAGCAGGTTGTAGTTGAGTTGTGCATTGATGACTTCAATGTCAATCGGGACGGTTTTTCTGGTTAGTTGAATGTGAACATTAACAAGAAATCCTTCCAGCTGAGCTGCACGAACATCGTAAGCTCAAAGGGTTGTCATCGATGGTTGTAAAGGAGGGGATCTGAGCTTCTTCCACACGAATGTAGACATGAAACATGTAGAGTCTCCCTCATTGACTATGCATCGATGTATAACAAGGTTCCAGTTTGAGACTGAGATCTAAAAAGTGAGGGATGAAGGCATGCGAGGTTCATTCTGGTCTAAGTTGAATTCCATTAATCGTGAGTCAGAAGGGTCAATTGCACCTAGGGAAAACAACAATGATTTGCATTGTGATGGACAGTTCTTCAAAACTTCTAAGGCTGACATAGTAGCAGGGGACTAGGCTAAGTCATCTACAATATTGTAATTGGGGGAAACACGAGAATTGGGGTTGTTGGTGATGCGGCGCAGAGGGAATTTGGGGGCTTTGGGGGCCGCCTTCGATGGTGGTGGGGGTAGTCATAAAGAATGGTATACAGGGGTAGATGCAGCAACCTTGTCTACAGGTATGGTCTTGGTGGTGGAACCATACTTATTACAGTGCGTCTGAAGGTTTATATTGGAAGAGGACATCATTAAAAGGTGGTGAACTCATAAGTCAAGTGGTTGACTAGCAGGAGCAGCATACGTAACTAGCTGTTTTGTCACGGTATCCCCTTGAGGGGATGCGATGAGTTGGGTGGTGACAACACCTTGCATGGGTAAGCGGTTTTGTAGCACCATAGGTTGTACGGTGGGTTGCAGTGGGTTTGGTGGTGTCGGAGGTGAGGCATGCCCTTGATGTTGGGGGTCCTCACTACAGATTTGTCAAGATCTCGCCAAATGGAGACATTTGTGTGTGTAATGGCCATAAAACCCGCAGATAGAGCATGAGTGGTTTGTACGTAAGTTAGGGTTCTTACCTTTCCGGGGATTTTGATTAGTATTTTGTTTGGCCGACATGACGCCATTATTATCGGGTGGATTTTGAGGTGGTCCTCCTCCGCTGGGTTGTTGATTGTTTCTTCGGTTGCAACCTCATCTCTTATTTTCTTGATCTTTTTAGTTCCATTGGGAATGTTGGTTGTATGGATGGTTTTGTTGGGAATAAAATTTCCCTTGTGGAATGAGAGGAGTTTGGGGTTGGGTAGGTGCAAGGGCTACCAATGGTGGGTAGTAAGCAGGAGGAGTTTGAGAAGGGGTAGGATTAGGTGTGGTCGGCGGAAGGTAATAAGTTGTTGGTGCGATAGGGGCATCATACACTTGTAGGTGATGGCCGTAGCTAGATGTTGGGTACGTGGGACCATATTGGTGGTGAGTTTGGGCTAGTGGAAAATACAAATGTGTTTCTCTAGAATAATTCGTTGCACGTGAAAGATCAGGACTGCAGCTCATGGAAGGTTGCATAGAACTAAGGGTAGGTTTATATAGAGGGTTTGGTGCTGGAGGAATATGCACATAGGTATGGCTGGTGGATGCTACGTGGCCAATGATGCCATCGACAACGTGGGATTCCCACGGCAAGTCCTTCCGAGAGGAATCACTGCAAGGGGAAACAAGTATTATGGTATAGAGATAGCTTGATTATGCATAAATAAGGTTGAACTATTGGGATTTCAATATGGATTCATATTTGGTTTCAGGTTGTTCAGATGCCACATCCTTGGAAATCGCTGGTATGAGAGACTTCAAGAACCAATATAAAAAGATACAATCATCTAATTTGATCTTGCACAAAATACAACGACAGTGCCACTCATGGATATGATTAGTGATGTGGGTAGTCGTATTCTGTCTGCAAGATAGGAGAATCTCAAAACCAACATCGTAACAGACTGGTAGCTGGAAGAACTGTAGGAAAGTGGATGTGAGGGATGTGAAGGTGGAATGTGTCCCATGAGGTTGATCAATATACCACTTGGATGTAGCGCCAATGAGTGTCTATTGTAAAAGGCATAGGCATATTGAATCGTCCACTATGGACTTGGGGGAACACCATAGATGGAAGGACATGATATGGTTTTGGGGGTCCTCACCACCCTTCAACTCAAACTTGGGGATGTCTGAAGGGATTTTGGTGGGTATGGGAGACCATGTTGGGTCATGTCGGATCAGATCATTAGCTTGTCAATTGGGATAGATCAGGGAGGTTGAGACTAGCCATGAATGACAAACTGGTGGGAGGATGTTACATGGTCAGGCCGACTTGTGTGTTAGCCATAGTGGAAAGCATGGAGAGGCCTCCACCAAATGGTGGTGCATTGTAGGTTTTCATGACAGGGATTGAGGAACCACCCAGAAGGGGAGAAGGGATCTAAAAGGAAGGGTCAGTGGCCCCAAGGGAACCGATAGAAACCAAAGGGATGGTGGTCGAAATAGATACACTACTAGTGGTTATGGAGGTAGTAACTGGGTGCACTAGAGTTCCTGGGGTAGTTCATGTACTAGCAGGGATGGTGGGTCTCGTGGATGTCATGGCGAGGATAGATTGTAAAGTGGCAGTGGGTCCAGTGGTGGTTCCACCACCTACAATCCCTCCATAAAATATGTTAGGATTGGTGTCGGTCATGGGGATATATGGATCAATTTGTATGGGAGACTCGGACTAAGAATCAGATTTAAAAGAGGGGGCGTCAAGATGTAGATCCGATGATGAAGTAGTGCATCTCAGGAGAGCACAATGAGCGGGATACAGTGGACCATACTGTGGGGACTGCCCATGTAGACAATGTGTAAGTTCTAGGGGGGTGTGGTAAAAAAATATGCTAAAAAATCATAGTGCAATCGAGTGTGCAAGAGGAGAGCTATCAATAAAAAATGGCACTTAGTCCAACAACAAGCTCAAAAACACCTATTGCAACAGCATTCTACAACAGGTGGAGTAGTAATAAAATGGTTAGAATACCAACAAGCAGCACTCTTGGGAAATAAAAAGACTCACTAACCTATGGGGTATAGGAGCACGCAAAAAACTAACTAAAATATATGGAAGCTCACCCAAATTGTATCCCCTATAGGGTGATTAAATATGCAATCAAAAAATACGAAATGGAGAACCAAATTGCTAAGGGATATCCCCCTACCGATAGGGATCCTGGGTAAAAGAGACCTATAATAATGGCTACTAGGATACCCCATTCATGGAATGTCCGGAAAGGTGTCCCACGGCTTCATCTCTTTGGCCATCACGCACCTAGTATGAGGCCAGCATGCACTATGAGAAAAACGAGTTGGTGTCCTTCAGTACAGAGTGGATAGCAGTATTCCACTCAAAATTATGGAACCAGTCCTTCCACTTGCTCTCCTAGGGGAGAGGCCCTCTGAAAAATCGGTGTAAACCGTACCAATAAATAATAGGGGATTTTGGCTCCCTAAAAGACAATAACTATGTCTCAAATGTATATGACAAAGTGGGTGTTATTTGGATGCCTAACCCCAACATCCTACCTAACTACCAAGTTGTTTTTAGGTCCCCAAGTGGGGTTAAGTGTGTGTTCAATTAAACAATTTTTAGTCTCACATGGAACTTAGGGAGTGAGTGGGTGCACAAGTGGTGTGAACAACCCTAATATATTCCGAACGTAAATACTAAAATAAAGAACTAAAACTAAAATAAGCTTTTTCTTTTTCTTTCCAAATGAAAGGGTTAACTACTAAAAAATGCATGCAAATGGTGCAGCAAAAATTAGACTATTTTATATAGAATTTTCAAAACTAGAATACATATCTGAATACTTCTCGAAAAAATAACTAGTTTAAAAAAGAAAAACACTCAATTTCGAGTCCCGGAGACCAAGATAACTAAGTTTCAAAATGTGTAATTTTTCAGCAAATTTCCGTATGGACTACAATTTTGGAAATGATATACCTCCACACTGTGTGATCAGATTGTAACCATATCAGTGTAATTGGATCTGGATCTAATAGATGGTGACCAATAGGGCACATATATGACTCAAAATGGAGATATATAGCATGGATCATGGCCTAGATCCACAGATCTGCTAAAAGTAAAACAAACCAAGAAAATAAAAATGAAAAGCAAACGGGTAAGGATGGTCAAAACGTGAACATGGATCTGCAGAGATTGAACTTGGTGGGAGTTTCCAAAATTGTAGCTATTTTTTTCACACTATCTAGTGCAAAAGTACACTTATTAAGAGTTAAGGAACTCTTAGTATCATTTTGTGAATGGGAGTGTGTGCATGCAAATAGAAATAAAAAAAGTGGTAATGACTACTATAGTAAAAGTACAAAGTAAATCAAAATACCCATGAACAAAATAATGTTTTCTTTATATTTTAAACAAGATTTTACAATCTAGGTTACCTCAATGTAATGAGTATATTGGGGGCCTTGCAGTCGTATGAATGGTGGTTCTCTGGGTCTCCAATGTCCCTTGCTCTCCTCTGAATGCTCAAAGTGGTGGACAAAACTCAACTAAGTGTGAACAAAAGCTCGAAAAGGTAGGCTAGGGTTCAATAGGAATTTTGGCATAGTTTCGGTAAGATAGGTTGAATGTGTGTGAAATGGGGGGCCTCCACCACCTTTTTATAGAAATTTTGGACGGTGGTATATTGTCCAATGGTATCGGGAATCCAATAGTATTGGCCTGTAGTATTTGATGGTTTCCCCCTATTTCTTTTATTTTGACTATTTCCCATTTTTCTTTTTCTTTTATTTTTATTTTTGGGGGACTTTGACCTTTTTTGGAGGAATTTAATTAATTTTTTAGGGAAATAGTGATTTTTTCCCATTTTCTTACCAACTTAGGGATTTAGGGTTAAGGGGGGCCAAATATGTAGGAAAAATGGATAAATGGATTATGTGACTAGGGAGGTGAGCTAGATGAAATTTTTTTGGGTGCTAACACCTGTTGCAAAATTGATATGAATCACTGATGCTCTCAGCTAGCTAGTTCACACTTTTCCCATATATTTTAATTTGGGATCAACATCAACCTTTGTGATACCTTTCAATCTGTGTGCGCACTTAGCTTTCAGGGGTTGACAATGGTACTTGGTAAAAATAGAATTCGAACCAGGATGCACAAAAAACGTCATCTATTAATACTTTTGGACAAAATTACAAAATGCATGATGCTCCTTTGAATGCTCTCAACATATCGTGATTTCTTTGACAGTTGGTTGTTGACTGGAAACACTTGACACTTTAAACTTATTCTACTCATGTTGGCTTATGACATGAGGAAACAGTCATCATGACTTGGCAGTTTGGGCATGCTATGAATGGTGTCCACACTATTAAAATAGTTCAAGAACATATTCCAGGTCAAATACATCCTCATCCATTTCATGATTGGTGAATCTCAGACGCAAACAACATTGTCAAAACTCATGCAATTATCTTGGGAAAAATTGGTGATCATAGACACAATGATACTTTACCCATAGGATTCATGTATGAGATTTCCTTGACACATGAGAAGCTTCCTCGACATATTTAAGCATTATTAATAATAGAGATTCAAAGTTTGATCTTTGGACATTTGGACTTAAATTTTTCATGTAGTGGGAAATATCCCACATGGAGTGATGAGCCTTATTCATCATGCTTCATATTGAAGGATCTTTCAAGATTACTTCGACGCGTTGCGCTCAATTGTTCACCAATGGGCTCTCCTTGTGGCGCTTGCCAATTGACCAATTGAATTCTATGTAGGCCCAAGAATCACACAACCCATAACTTAGTTAAAATTTATCAAATTTTAACCTAAATATATTTTTTACCAAATAATCCTAGTTACCATAATTAACTTAGTTAAAATTTATCAAATTTTAACCTAAATATATTTTTTACCAAATAAGCCTAGTTACCATAATTATGCACATTTGATAACACCACTCCTTGGATATTTAGTGAAAACGCTATCGAATCTTAAAAAAATATCCCATGAAAATAATAGTTCTAACACCCCCTCTCTCTCCCTAACCCCCCTCCTACTCTCCCTACACATAACCATCCACGCCACCCCTCTCTTTCTCTCCTCTACTCCACCGACCTCTTTCTCTTCTACCCTCCTCATATTAGTTTCTTAAAATATATTCAATTTATATTTCAATACCTTACTATCTTTACTATTTTCTTAAATATTGCAGAGTTACCAGTTTCATGAAATATATTCAATTTATATTTTAAGATTTTACCATCTTTACTCCACCCCTCTCAAGTTTTAGATAAGAGAATTAAGTTATTCCTTCAATAAGCCTCTCTTGTATACCAAAAATAAATTTGAAAAAAAAAACTTAATTCTCTTATCTAGAAGATAATATATTTCATACAAATAGAGAAGCCGTCACTTTCCAAGAAACAATCTTTTATATGAAATCCATTTTCTAGCCATAATATAGGCATTTCCAATGCCTTTAAAAGTCAAGTTTAAATATAAAAATTATAGCCATATTTTTTTCAATATGTTAAAAATTTTAATTCATAGTTTAACTTGTGAAGCCACTTTGTATGAAGTCACAAGGGAATAATATTATAGTTAATTTGTTTCATGGTGATTATTTGCATTCCTATTATTTGCTCATGGTTGTTATGTCATATTCCTAGAATTTCTAGTTGTGATGATGCAAAAGGAATTATGCATTGAACATTTCTTAGGATTGCATATGTATAGAGACGCCACTAGATTTGTGACATATCATTCCATGCTTATTTGACTTTTTTTGCATTGAACTAATGTGGCTTGCAACGTCGGTCCAATATCCATAGTTTAATGTCGATTAAGCAATGTCAAAAATCATCGAACAAATATTGGATACAACATGTATTTTTTTGAATTTTATTACACCAAAAATGTTGAACTAATGTCGCTTCCACGTCGGTTAAACATCCAAAATGCCTCATTCCTTAATGTCGGTTAAATGTCCAAAAGGCTATGTTTCAAATGTGGAACTAACGTCTTATAAAAATCCAATAAGCTACATTTAAAATGTGGAACTAGTGTCGGTCAAACGTCCGATAAGCTACATTTCAAATGTGGAACTAACATCGGTTAAGCGTCCAAATAGCTATGTTTCAAACATGGAACTAATGTCGATCAAATGCTCAATAAAATTCATTTTAAACGTGGAACTAACGTTGGTCAAACATTTGATAAGATATGTTTCAAACATGGAACTAACGTCGATCAAATGTCCAATGAGATACATTGCATACGTGGAACTGACGTTGGTCAAATGTTCAATAAGGTACATTAGGAACATGGAACGAATGTTGGTTCAACATCCAATAAGCCACATCTATAAATGACTTGAACAAAATAAACATGGACGTCCAAACATCATGGAATGAACGTCGATTCACGTGTAAATAATCTACATTAGATCTATGCTATTGATGTTCAAACCACACCACTCATACCTCGAACTAACGTCGGTTACACATTGAAAATGTGGAATGAAAATTGGTTAAACATCTAATAAGCCATGTTTATAAATGGCTTGAACAAAAAAAACGTGGACGTAAAGTCCAAGCATGGTTGAATGAACATCAGTTAACTTGTAAAGAATCGACATGGAGTTATGGAATGCATAACCCACAACCTTCTAATAGAATTGTATAGCACACTTGGATTCGCAGCTCTTGTGTTACAACGATGGGAGTTGCAGAACTTGTGTTGCAATAAACGAGAGTTCCATCTCTTATGTTAGAACAATGGGAGTTGCAATAAAGGGGAGTCACAACCCTTTTGTTACAACAACATAAGTTTCAATACTTATTTCACCCTACAATTAGTATCCCGAAATTGAAATGTTTTTAGTTGATGTGGATTTCCTAAGGCCGAGGATGATCCTACATTAGTTGTGAAAAATTAAAAATAGTTGGAGGTTTTATGAGTGTTATGAACCTAGGATGCTTAACTATACAGAAATGTAAACAAACAATATACAAAAAATAGTAGGGCGTGTGTGTTATAGATACATGACTACATTAATATGCACAAAGAAGTAATGAAAATTACCTCAAGGGTTGAGCACGCTTAAATATAGCTTGCAGTTTAATAAATATGCTAGTTAAGTAGAAGAAAATGTAAACAAACAATAACCATAATTGCAACGTACCTTGTGTCAATATCCTTTGAGTTCTAACAACTTATGTGGCTTCTTTAATAGCTTGGTGAGTCATACCAAGATGTGAAAAAAAACACCTTTGTGAATAAAAAAAATATGGAAACAGAAAAATTCGAATTTCAAGTCTATTCATATTAATCAAGTGATAGGTAATATTATTTCTCACAATCAAATTATCTAACCATTACTATAAGTTATTGACCTAATGATGGAACCATTTTCATCGAATGACCACCCAACCACATTGTGACCATAAGGTAAGTTCTAGTTTGAATGGTGGGAAATCTTGATACAAAGGTTCCTCCATAAAATAGTGCACATTCTTCAAAGGCTAGGTATTTTCCTTGATTATTGACTCCTTATCCAAACTCCAAGAAATCGCACTAGGGGTCCACAACTTCGATTTTTCATACTGTGCATTCTTCTACACGCTTCCTTAAATTCCTGGTAAAATAGCTAACCCCTTTCAATAAAATATTGTATTCAAAAGCAGGAAACCACATGATTCGAGTCTACGAACCATAACCATATTTTACTAGGAAACAAAGACTCACATGATATATGCCAAAATATAAACGTGTGTCCCCCATCATGGAAAGAAAAAGAAATAAGGTAGTTCTTCCTACCAAACATAAATTATTTGATTCAAGCGAATACAATATGATTGGCTCGAACCCTTTGTTGTATTCAAAAGCATGAAAACACATGATTCGTCTCCATGAACCATAACATGAATTTAGAGGTGGCACTTCGTTCAGTACTGCCAACTTTTTGTTGTTGTTGTTGTTGAATGTCAAAATATGGGTCACACTGCAAGTTGTTCAGTGGGCTCTTATGGTTAGTTGAGCGAACTTTCTTTATAAGGATGATGCGGTAAATTTAGTAATGAATCATTTTGAGTTTTTTAACAAAATAAAAGGAGTTGGAAGCTCTCCTTCCTCGACTGATTGTATATTTTGACACAACTTTTTTACTTTATAAAAGTTGTCTTTTTTTAAAGTGAAAATAAAGAACCATAACCATATTTCATTTGACAAAAACAACTCATAGGATATACACTAAAATATAAATGTGTGAACCCCCATCGTGAACTTAAAAAGAAACAAAGTATGCCTTAGCCGCTACAATATGACTTGCTCAACCCATCTACTTTGTGAGATTATATTACATGGGCGTAAAGGAATATCCAATCTCCATTCATGCTTGAGATGTGTGAAGTGCAATATCTCTTGTTGAAATTAACATAAAAACATGAATGATATTTTTATTTCGATACAACTTCCAAATTACTTCCCATATCTTCAAACAAAAATTGCTTAGAAAGTAATGCTATGAGTTCTTTCAACTAGGTGCTACAATTGAAAGGGTATGATGAAGTGGCTTAGACATGCTCAAATAGAGCCATAATTGCAAAGAACTTAACCTTAGGGTTACTTCTTCAAGTTTGATACCATTTTTTTGTCTTGAATTTATGTTAAGTTTTCCCATTCTTGTGATTGCTACTTAGAGCTTCAAAATGCATCCTTAAGTGACTCTAGGTACCCCGATTCAATTGTAGAGTATTATTATAAACACTGTGAAGATATTATTCTTTTTTAGGATGCCAAAAGAAGAGTACCTTAGGGTATATACCTCATGAAAATACATAGAGACATGCATCCTCTAAGTCCACATGGATCTCTCTGAAGCACAATCAACTACTTAAAGATTATCCTTTGAGTTGGCTGATGGCAGAGGATATTTTAAGGAACCATAATTTTTTTGAAGTGTAGAAACCTTGGTGAATCTTACTATTTCTTAAATTTACAACCATAAAATGTTTTGTGATATTTTTCTAAAAAGATTTAAAATTCCAAGGAGTTTATATGGTTTTTGGACAATTTTGGTGATTTTAGAGTAAAATTTTTTATCCCATGGAATTTGGGTGAATTTGTTTTGGAAAAATAAAGGTCAAAATTAGCCCATGGGATAAAATTTTCTCCTAAATTTTTCCCTAGGAGATGAGTAGTCATGTCTATCAGATACTCGACCATTGAGGATGAAAATGGAGGTCATAGTGCATAGAATTATGAAAGAATTGCTTGAATCAAAACCAATGGAGGGTTTTCAAGAACCTGCAACCATTAATTAATGAAAATAGACAAGATAGCAGAAATAATAGAACTCAAAATCACTTTTATTGATCGCAGGCCACTTCGAGGGGGCAACCTCCTTTGAGCAAGCTCAATACAAATAACTTCACGGTACCTTCATTGGCTCATCAAAAACTTATATACTAATTCTAGGCAGAAATACCATGTGTCAATACAAACCATGGGCCAATACAAACTATGGATCAACAATTACTACGGGATGACTTACAAAGCTTATGCGTCCAACAACAATAATACAAACTATGGATCAACAAATACTATGGGACGACTTACAAAGCATATGCATCCAACAACAATATACTAACAACGTAAATAGAAGGGTTTACATGGGTTCCTAACATCCCCTCTCCCTTAGAAAAAGCTTTGTCCTCAAAGCTTTAGATGTGGAAATTGATGCAGAATCTAAAGGAGTGGTTCCCCTGTAGCATCCTCGGGTTGCATTCCGGGCCATTGATGCCTTTTGAGTTTCAAGGAGGTTTGCTTGGAAGGCTGTAGACAAAGAAGAACCATATCAGCTATGTGAAAAGTGCGCTCAGAATGGTGTTGATCGGCTTGTTGTTTCAGTTGAATTCTTGCCATGTGAAGATTGTCTTACAGAATAAGAAGAATCTGATCGCGATTTCGAAGAACCGAGTCAATTTCCTGAACTGGGGAGCTGTTGTGGGGGTATGGAAGAAGAACTGGTGGGGCCTGTCCATAGACTGCTTCGTATGGTGTCCTTTTAGATCTGGTATTGTACCACTGGAGCGCTTCTAGGAAATCCATAGAAATAGTTGTCCAAATCTGTGTAGGGATGGGTAAGGGTTCGAGCGGTCCCAAAAGGAGTGTCGGTTCACCCTTGTTGACTTGGAAAGTATCACAGTTAACCCCCATCTGTTGAATTGTCATTTTCAGTACTTTCCAACAAAAGTTATATTGTTCCCGGTCATACGTTTTGAGGAACCCAGAGTGCCCTGCCGATGAAGAAGCATGGAGTTCAAAGAAGAGATAGCCCTGTTGAACAGATTGAAACCAATTTGGAATAAGCAGAGAAATAACTGTGAGAGGAACTGGGTCATCAAATGTGTGAGAAGGAGCATCTTCCACCATATTGTCCTTACCGTTCTTGTAAGTGATTGCATAGGCATAACTCATGAGTTGGATAACCCATTTCAGGTGTGCTAGGGAGGAGATCGATTGTTCCAGAAAATTTTCCAGAATCTGGAGATCAGTTTTGATGCAGAAATGATTCCTTAATAGGCATGGCTGCCACTTTTGTACTGCATGCAAAATAGCCAGCATTTCCTGTTGAGATGTAGATGCGGCTAAAGTCTTACTGGAAAGGTCTCTTGAAGGCAATAAGCTCACTGGTTTAGCAAAGACACCTGCATATCTATCCAAGGAAGTAGGGGAGACTGTTGATGGGTGCATCTGAATGGAATGGAGTTGAGCAATGACACCATGTGAATTCTTCTTAAGGATCTTTTCCAGGCAATGTGAACTGATGATGCGGAGAGACCCTTGTTTTAAGCCCGTAAATTTGTGTGGTTTCCCATTGACTGAAAACTGCATCCAAAGTTTAGCAAAATCCCATAAGATGGGGCCAAGTGTGCGTAACCATTGAACACCCAAAACCACATCACATCCACCTAGGGACAAGGAAAAGATGTCAGAGCGCAGGTTATAATCTTCCAGAGAGATACGCACATTGTGACACTTCCCCTTGCAAGGTAAGGTGCCCCCATTGGCAACCATGACTTCAAAGTTGGAGCAAGGATGGACAAAACAATCAGCCTGTTTGGCGATCCAAGGGTCAATGAAGTTGTGAGTGCTACCAAAATCAATGAGTATTGTAAGAGGAAGCTTCTTGAAGTAACCCCTGACCCGCATTGTTTGGGGGGTGGTGATGCCGGATAGAGCATGGACAGATATCTCTAGTTGGTCATCCTGAGATGGGGGGTCAATAGGTGGCTCCTGAATGTCGACTTGATCATCCATTGTATCTAGAGCTTCTTCACTAATTTTAGAGGTGGGTGGAGAATCCATATCCAAGAGATAGAGCTTTTGCTGGACACATCTATGTCCCTGAGTTAATTTCTCATCACAATTATAACAAAGCCCTTTTTCTCTACATGCATGCATCTCTGTTTTAGACAAATGCTTGATAGGAATTGGTCGAGGATTTGGTGGAATGGGAGGTCGTTCAGAACCCATATTTCAGAAGGGAACAAAAGTGGGATTGGAGCGTTGTTGGGCTGCAATCTTGTCTTCTACCAACCTAACCAACTTCAAGGCTTCCATCATTGTGTTGGGATAGAACATTTTGACCTCTGAGTGGATTTCATCCTTAAGACCACTAATAAAACAACTCCTGTAGAAGTCATCAGACAATCCTTCTGTGTGATTGGCTAGTTTCTCAAATTCTATCTGATACTCTCTCATAGTGCCAATTTGACGAAGTTTAGTGAGTGCTCTGGTGAAGTCATCAAAAGCACTAGGACCAAATCTTTGCAAAAGGAGTTGGCAAAAATCTGTCCATTTTGGCTCGTCATGAGCCTTGATGTACCAATGGTATCATTGAATGGCTTCCTGTTCCAAACGAAAGGATGCAAGTGGAACTTTTTGGACACTACACAATAAATCCATCCAGTCGGATCAGTACCATCGAAGCAAGGAAATTCAAGCTTCGGACCACGTAAATTGTTGGAAGAAGAGAACCCATTGTCTGATAAAGACTCAGACTGTCATTTGTTGTTCATGGCTGAATGCTCAATATGGAGGCCAATAAATTTTTCATCCAGATCTTGGAGTTTGGTTTGGATGGCTGCAAGTGCTTCCTCCATGGTTTTTTCTCCTTCACGGGTGACAACCATAACCAGGAGTTTTTTTTTTCGGGGGGGGGGGGGGCAATGGATAGAAAAACACAAACAAAATCTTATTTACTAAAGGGAAATTTGGATTTGGGAAAAACTCGGATGGGTAATTGGGGTTTGACTAGGTTTTGGACACTTTCGAATGGATAGGGAAGCATAAATTGGGGATTTCAGAAGCAGGGTGAAAGAATGAGAAAATTTGTTAGAGAGAGACAAAGAAGCAGAAATAGGGACTGAACACGGTGGAAAAATTTGAGAGCGATTGGGTGAAAATTGAAGGAGTTATGGCAAACCCTAAAAATTGACAAATGTGGGATTTATGGCTTTGGGAAGTGGAATTTGGGATAAGCTCCTTAGGAATGAAATATGCAGAATGGGATTGCAGGGGTGTCAGTGAAGTTTCAGGGAAAATAGAGTTAAAACAAGTTTTTTTTTTCTTTTTCAGAATGGATCTGAAACGGCTTTCAGAATGGATCGAAAACGGAGGGATCTAGAACGGCTCAGAATGGATTGAAAATGTCTAGGTCTGAAACGAATTTTAGAATGGATCTGAAATGGATAGATCAGAACCGTCTTTCAGAATGGATCTACAACAACACATAAGTGATCGACAACAGATGGATCTGCAATGGCGCGGAAGTGATCGACAACAGTTTAGCTGAAAATAGATATGGACCCCAGGTATGTTCGGCTTCCTATGGGTTCATGGGATTCACTTGGCCACCAATGC
This sequence comes from Larix kaempferi, assembly GCA_027924585.1. Taxonomy (NCBI): domain Eukaryota; kingdom Viridiplantae; phylum Streptophyta; class Pinopsida; order Pinales; family Pinaceae; genus Larix; species Larix kaempferi. Next base: position 35,681,496 of record BSBM01000047.1, on the reverse strand, counting down.
TGTCTGATGGCTTGCGTATTGGGGAAGTACCCCTCACTCCACGGCTCAGGTAAAACTGATAACCGCTTTGCCACAAACCACATCCCTTTGTTTACCTCATGAGAGGGAACTAGTCAATCAGGTAGGGGTCGTTTCCCTTTTCGCTGGTAGGTCCTCTCAATGGGCCAGCTACTTCGGGGTTCATGTGGTACTCCTCACAATGATTTTTAGGGATTATGCCCAAGTACTTCCCACAGTTAAGGGGATAGGGATTATTCCCCATTCCGAAGCTACAACAGATGCGAAAAAGAAAAACAAAATTGACAAAAATTTCACCCAGCGAGCCCAAGAAAGTGCTCTGATACCAGATGTGAAGAACCTGCAACAATTAATTAATGAAACTACACGAGATAGCAGAAACAACAGAACTCAGAATCACTTTTATTGATCGCAGGCCACTTCGAGGGGGCAACCTCCTTTGAGCAAGCTCAATACAAATAACCTCACAGTACCTTCATTGGTCTCAACACAAACTTATATACTAAGTCTAGGCGCCAATACCATGGGTCAATACCATGTGTCAATACAAACCATGGGCCAAAACAAACTATGGCTACGGGATGACTTACAAAGCATATGGGTCCAACAACAATAATAAAAACTATGGATCAACAAATACTATGGGACGACTTACAAAGCATATGCGTCCAACAACAATATACTAACAAAGTAAATAGAAGGGTTGACATGGGTTCCTAACAAGGGTGAGAAGTCCCATTCTCTGTGTTCATGGGAGCTTTCATGTAGCTTGGTGTTTGGTTGTGTATTGGCTTCCATTCTTTTTCAGTTTAGGCCATGATTTCTACGTTGTTAGTATTCTCGATTAGGTAAGCCATTTTTATTTGGTGTTTACATTTATAATCGAGAAACTAGGTTTGGATATAACTACACTTTATTAAATTGATTTTATGAATGTGGGAGTATTGAGAGTTTTAATGTAAAACAAAATCCCAATGTAAGTATATGATATTTTTCTAGTAATACATGAAACTACAAGTAATGACAATTGGTGTTACTATAATAATTAAGGAGTGTTACAATTGTTTGTGAATAGGTATGCCATAAGTTAGATCTCGTTGTTCTTTAGACACTTCAGGGCACTCTTTAATGTCGATTAAATGTCCAAAAAATTTAGGTTTAAAAAATGGAACTAACATTAGATAAACATCCAATAAGCTATGTTTCAAACCAAAAACTAGCGTTGGTCAAACATCTGATAGGATACATTTCAAGCGTGGAACTAACATCATTCAAACATCCAAAAAGCTATGTTTCAAACGTGGAAATTGTAAAATCTCAAGCACAGTTGAATCTAGCTACTGTGGATTCCTCACTGGTGAAAGATTGCACAACATTTGCAAGAATTAGCATAAAAAATTTAAATGAATGAAGAACAATACACATGAATTGGTGAATAATCTCAATATTATTAACTGTCCAACCTTAGCAAAGGTTAAGAACACCCATATATACAAATCTGGAAGAATTCGAATCCATCTGGAGTGTTCACACTGATCTAGCTTAGAAAAAGCTCAAAAACCCCCCTAGGTTGACCAAAATATCCCAAACCATCCCAAACTGGTTCGAATCTGCAGTGTGAATGCTGGGAATGACTGGACAGGCCCATGTGACCTCACACATGTGAAGAAACTGGTTGGTTAGAGGTTTGGAGTCTAAACTTGGTCAAAAATGTGACAAAACAAGGCAAGATTGTCCACAAAGAGAGCAAATGCGCCCTAGGTAGAAGAGAAGCATGCTGAGTGCATTAAATGACCTGAGGAGGGCGCTCTAGGCATGCTGAGTGCATTAATTACCCTGGGGAGCGCTCCACATAGCTGGTTTGACTCAGCACTTGTTCACATTTGCCATCTAGTTCATGATAATTGACCATTTAGTAGCTAATCAACTTAGGGATGTAATCATTAATCACTTGGGCTAATTAATCATCATTAATAAATGATTAATGTACATAGGTGGAAAAATGTTCTAACACCCCCCCTTAAGCTAGACTTAGTGAAATATCAAAAATTAAGGCCTTGGCAACTAGGCTCAAGTCACCTTTTACATCATGAAAATTTATTTGTCCATGTAACCAAGGTAAGGAGGAAAACCACATGGGAAATAAAACCTCCCCTCTAAAAATGGACATGTGGCATATATCAAAATACACCAATCATCACCATGCATCACTCACCCCAAGCAAAGATCTAAGGTGAGTGAAGGTCTTCTCGGTAAAACACTTGGTGAAGATATCAACAGTTTGCTCACTGGATGGGCAATACTGCAATGCTATGATCCGGTCATGCACCAAACCCCGAATGTAATGCATGTGTATCTCTATGTGCTTGGTCCTCTGTCTCTGTACTGGATCGGTAGAAATCTTGATTGTACTTTGATTATCACACCAAAGAATAGTGGGTGAATCAAAGACAATCCCGAACTCTGCAAGAATACCTTGCAACCAAACACATTGTGTGGCTGCATTAACTGCTCCCCTGTACTCGGCCTCAGCTGAAGATAAGGAAATAGTGCTTTGTTTCTTGCTTGACCAGCTTATAGGTCCATGTGCAAGCATAAAGACATAACCGGAAGTTGACTTCCGATCAATACAATCACCGGCCCAATCAGAATCTGTAAATCCTACTAGTTCAAGGGATGAACCAGCAGCATAATGGATACCAAAGGACTTAGTACCCTGAACATAATGAAGGATCCTCTTGGCTGCCTTCCAATGGATCTCATGAGGCTCTTGCATGTGCCTTGCAACAGCCCCAACAGCATAAGACAAATCTGGTCGAGAGTGTGTAAGATACAACAAACTCCCAACTAGTTGTCTATACAACGAACTGTCAACTAGTGGTGAAGAACCCCATTCTGTAAGCTTAACTCCTGAAAGAAATGGAAATTTTGCAGACTTACATTCAGCCATCTTAAATTTCTGCAGCAAATCTGAAGCATACCTTGACTGACATACAGAAATTCCATTCACAGATTGATCAATCTCCAAACCCAGAAATTGTTTTAGCAATCCTAGATCGGTCATGGAGAATGCACTGTGCAATGCTCTCTTAACTGAGTCAAGTTCTTTGGTGCAGCTACCAGTGATCAAAAGATCATCAACATACAGTACAATAATCAATATCAGATCACTAACATGCTGCATATACACATTTGGATCAGACTTACACCTCTCAAACCCCAAAGATAGCAGAAAATTGTCCATTTTTGCATACCATGCTCTAGGAGCTTGCTTGAGCCCATAGAGTGATTTGTTCAACCTGCAAACAAGTGTATGATCAGAAATAAAACCTTCAGGCTGCTGCATATAAATCTCCTCATTCAGATCCCCATGAAGAAAGGCACTTTTTACATCCATGTGATGAATCTCCCATCGCTTGGAAGCCCCAATTGCCAAAACTAGTCTTATGGAGTCCATCTTTGCCACCGGTGCAAATGTCTCTGTATAGTCCACTCCTTGGACCTGAGAGTAACCCTTAGCTACCAACCTGGCCTTATACTTTAGATCAGAGCAATCAGATCCAATTTTGGTTCTATAAATCCACTTGCATTGCACTAGTTTCCTCTTGGGAGGAAGAGGGACCAAATCCCAAGTTTTGTTCTCATGGAGTGAGTTCATCTCCTCTTGCATGGCTGATTGCCACCTTGGGTCTGTACATGCTTCTGAATATGACATTGGATCATATCCAACCATCAAATAACAGGCCTCACTCAGATCAGAATTATTATATGCAAATGAATTGTGAAATTGAGATCTAGTTTTCCTAGCATCTTGGGGATCTCCCACTAGCTCTCCGGCACTTTGAATTGTTTTCTCTACCCACTTGGGCCTTGAGGGAGGGATATGTTCAGAATCCATATCAACATCATCTTCAGCAATATCAGAATCAGAAATATCAGAGAATGAATCACTACTTACTTCATCATCAAGACGAGGGAATGAGCATTCCCCATCACCTTGTTCACTAGCTTGCAAAAATTCTTCCTCTTCGAATTTGACACTTCTTTCAATGAAAGTTTTGTGAGTGGATGGATCAAAGAGCTTGTAGCCCTTGGAATCCTCTGCATACCCAACCATGATTGACTCCTTGCTTTGGGGCTGCAATGCCTTTCTCTTCTCCGGTGGAATTCTGGCCCAAGCCCTTGAGCCAAAAATTCTGAAATGTGAGACATTTGGCTTGTGGCCCATCCAAGCTTCAAATGGAGTGATTCCTTGCAATGCTTTGTGTGGTGCCCTGTTCTGAACATATGCTGCACAATTCATAGCTTCAGCCCATAATTTAGGAGACAAATCCCTTGCTTGCAACATGCAAGTTGCCATCTCTTTCAGTGCTCTATTTTTGCGCTCTGCAACACCATTTTGTTGAGGTGTGTAGGGCACTGAGTGTTGCATCTGAATGCCATGCTCTTGACAGAGCTGCTGCAAATTGTTATTCACATACTCTCTGCCATTATCAGTCCTCAAAACCTTCATGGCCTTCCCACTGAAGTTCTCAACCATGCTCTTAAAAATCTTGAAACAATCAAAGACTTCAGATTTTTGCTTAAGGAAAAATAACCAGCAGTACCTTGAGTAGTCATCGATGAAGGTGAGCACATATTTGCTGCAGCCATAGGAGGGTGTGGGGAGTGGCCCTATGAGATCAGAATGTACTATCCCAAGAGGTTGATCAGCCCTCCTAGCCTTCCCTTTGTCATACTTCCTTTCAGGATGTTTCCCAATCATGCAACCCTTGCATGTTCCATTCGAAAATCTGATTTGGGGCAGCCCTTCTACCATATTTTCTTTGCTTAAAACTTGAAGATATCTGTAGTTTAGGTGCCCATACCTTTGATGCCATAGCTTGCTGGTCTCATTCCCATGTGACAGCAGCACACTTGGTGAAGAAAATTCGAGGAAGTGGGAGAACATGTACATCTTCATGTCATGGTCTGCAACACCCTTTGCAACAATTTTCCCGGTGGAAACTTCTGATATCTCCACTTCATCCTGAGTGAAGACCACCTTCTTTGCTGCTCCAGTATGTGTCATTTGATACACAGAGAGCAAGTTTGCTGCAAGATTTGGCACATATAGCACATTTGAGAAGAAGCCATTCTCCATAGAGATTTTCCCAATGCCATGAGCAGGGATTTCTGAGTCATCTCCCATTCGAATTGAGAGACCACTGTAGGGAGCAAGTTCAGAAAACGAGTCTCTTGAGGAAGCCATGTGCCTTGAGGCACCTGAATCAATGATGAACAAAGGTGAATGAGATGAGCTAGCCACCAAAGCATGGCAGCTCTCCTTGTCTTCAGAAACGCACTCCTTCTTCTTGGAACTTTCAGGAAGAGGAATATTATTTTTCTGTAGGAGATGTGTCATGGTGTCTATGGTTTTCTTCATGCATGAGCTCTCTGGATGAAAACCTCTTTGACAGTAGCTACATTTTGTCTTCTCAGCCTTCTTTCCCTTGTTCTTGACAGGATTCGAAACCCCCTCAGAGGATTTGGGCCTCTCATCCTTCTTCTTCTTCTCTTGAGGTTTCGACCCCCTGGGTTTTTGCTTGCCTCTTCCACATTTCGAATCTCCAGCTGCAAGCACTTGATATTTTTTCTTGATGGAGCCCATCAAGACCAGCTTGTCTTGCTCTTGAGTTAGCATCTCCATGAAGTCAGCCAAGGATGGCATCTTCCAACCTCTAACTGTGAGCCTTGTGGAGTTGAAGGAAGACACAAAAACTGAGTATTCAGAACCCAATTTGGAGAGAATGGACAACACCAACTGTTCTTCTTTCTTCTCTATGCCACATTGTCTGATCTGCAAGACCAAGTTCTTGAACTTGGTGAAGAAGTCCTGGATGGAATCGAAATTCCCTGGGCTCAGTGAGACAAGCTCATTTTCGAGCTGGTGGCCTCTCATCTCATTAGTCTTTCCAAACAGTGTCTCAAGCTTGAGCCACACTTCATTTGGAGTTGCTAGACTTTCTACATGAAACAGGAGGTCTCTCGAAATGCTGAGACAAAGGAGGCCAAATGCCTCATCCATTCTGTTAAAAAACTTGGATTTCTCCACAGCTGAGTTTGGCTCAACCTCAGTGCCCATCGTGATTCTGTAGAGACCCTTAGATCTCAGCAAAATCACCATTTCTGCCTTCCAATCGAAATAGTTGAAGGGTGTGAGCACGTTTGGGTGAGATGGCTCCATTCTCCTCTGCTGCAATTCGCACTTGCTGACAATGCTGAACTCCAATACCTGCAAACAACTCTCAAATCACTCTGGAGGGATCTACACTCACAGATTCGAACCCTGTATGGATAGTGGGTGCATTCGGGAGAGCATCACACCTGAGAGGAGCCACTAGATTTCTCCAGTAAGCTCAAGGCAATGGCCTCAGGAATTATGTGGTTTCTCCACTGTTTCTGGCAATCCACTACAACAGTCTGCTGGTTCGAATTCTAGCTCCAAGAGCTCTGATACCATGTAAAATCTCAAGCACAGTTGAATCTAGCTACTGTGGATTCTTCACTGGTGAAAGATTGCACAACATTTGCAAGAATTAGCATAAAAAATTTAAATGAATGAAGAACAATACACATGAATTGGTGAATAATCTCAATATTATTAACTGTCCAACCTTAGCAAAGGTTAAGAACACCCATATATACAAATCTGGAAGAATTCGAATCCATCTGGAGTGTTCACACTGATATAGCTTAGAAAAAGCTCAAACCCCCCTAGGTTGACCAAAATATCCCAAACCATCCCAAACTGGTTCGAACCTGCAGTGTGAATGCTGGGAATGACTGGACAGGCCCATGTGACCTCACACATGTGAAGAAACTGGTTGGTTAGAGGTTTGGAGTCTAAAATTGGTCAAAAATGTGACAAAATAAGGCAAGATTGTCCACAAAGAGAGCAAATGCGCCCTAGGTAGAAGAGAAGCATGCTGAGTGCATTAAATGACCTGAGGAGGGCGCTCTAGGCATGCTGAGTGCATTAATTACCCTGGGGAGCGCTCCACATAGCTGGTTTGACTCAGCACTTGTTCACATTTGCCATCTAGTTCATGATAATTGACCATTTAGTAGCTAATCAACTTAGGGATGTAATCATTAATCACTTGGGCTAATTAATCATCATTAATAAATGATTAATGTACATAGGTGGAAAAATGTTCTAACAGAAATAAAGTCGGTTAAACGTTCAATAAGATATATTTCAAATGTGGAGCTAATGTTAGTCAAACATCTGATAAGATATATTTCAAACTTGGAAATAACTTCAATCAAACATCTGATAAGTTATGTTGCATACGTGGAACTAACGTTAGTCAAATGTCCGATAAGATATGTTGCAAATGTGGAATGAATGTCAATCAAATGTCCGATAAGGCATGTCTATAAATGGATTGAACAAAAAAAATGTGGACATAACATCCAAACATCATGGAATGAACATTGATTAACATGTAAAGAATCGATGTTAGATATATGCTACCTACGTTCAACCCATAGTACTCATACATTGAACTAATGTAGGTTATACATTGCAAAATTGGAACAAACATTGATTAAACATTTGATAAGCCATGTGTTGATGTATATGTAACTTCGGAATGTATTTCACATATATGTATATTGTATTCCTATAGAGATGTTATTATTCCTCTATACGGAAGTGTCGTTATTGTAAGTGTCGTAACTTATACTTGATGGGTTATTAGACCACCTTGTTTGGGGTCGGCCTTGTATAAGTCATGTGGGTCAAAGGGTTATTAGACCACCCTATTGGGGGACGGCCATGTGGGTCAAAGGGTTATTAGACCACCCTATTGGGGGTCGGCCCAGTCAGCATTATGTTATGTGGTTAAGTTCGAGCCTACATGAGTTAGGTAAAATGGTAAGTCAAGTCAAGTATAAATAGAGTGTGGGAGGCACTCTATTTACACACTCACTTCTCACACATGCACTCAAGGAGGAGTGGCGCACTTATGGAGGAGGAGGATCTGCTGCTAGGTTATGTCTATCTCTCATGGTTGGTTGTATCATTGCTCTATCTATCTCTGAGGAAGTTATTGGGGTTTTTCACCTTTATGATTTTCCCCAAGTAAATCTTTGTGTCTCTTGTGTGCTTGCATTATTGTCTCCATGATTGATATGCTGTAGATATGCTGTACATGTTGTTCTCTCAGTTAAGATCCTATATCATATTGAAGTAAATTCAGAAAATTTAACATGGTATCAGAGCTAGCTTGAAAGAAGGCATGATATGGCATGTATGACACTTGTTGCACTTACGATGCTAGGGCTTGATATAGCAAAAACCAGTCATCGTAGCACTTTCGCTATAAATCCATTTTGGCGAATTTTTCGGATCTGAAATTGTTATAGGATGAAGATAAGATCTCCAGGTATCTTGTGTCCAAAGGAAATCCTCTAATTCGTTGTACTTTGTGATTTATGATCTGTACAATATAGGGTTTCTGCCTCTTCCAGATCTGAGTCAAAATCAGGTGACCTTGGGAAAAAGGTCATATCTTGGGATAGGAAGCTCCAAATGAAATTTCGTAAAAAGTGACAGGTAGTACACAGTCTGTAATATCACAAAAAGCTTTTGTCACAGGCCGAAGTTGAACCAGTGACATGTGGCACGTAGTACAAGTTCGCTCTCCTGTATTATCCCATAAAAAGGTCACGTTGCGACATTTGGCATAAATCTCTCTCAGAGAGTCCAATTGAGGTCAGACCTGTCAGGATGGAAAGGTAACAGGCCGATCTATCTCAGAAAACTTTTTCAGAGGCCGAAGTTAAAATAGTGACACGTGGCACACCGTACAAGTTATCTCTCCTGTTTTATCCCAAAACAGGTCACGTTGCGACATTTGGCATAACTCTCTCTCAGAGAATCCAATTGAGGTCAGACCTATCAGGATGGAAAGATAACAGGTCAGGATATCTCAAAAAACTTTTTCAGACCCTGTGGATCAAAAATTTCGGAGTTACACCAGAAACAATCAGGTACATATTTCTGTCAAAACAGAATTATTTTTTGATACCTTCATTCATGGCTTCCGGAATTTAGGGCTTTGGAAAAAGTTGGAATTTTTGTAATCGGAGACCACGGCTGGATGCTACTCATCAAAATAGAAATTTAGAGACCAAGATCAGAATTTTTGGTTGGGCAGAAGGCCGGGCTTGATTAGACCCTAGTTCGGGACTTTGATCAGAAAAGTGGAAAATTAGGGCTTCTGTAAAAATGGGAATTTTTGAAATCTGTGACCACGGCTGGAAGCTCCTCAGAAAAATAGAAGCTTAGAGCTTTGGATCAAACATTTTGATTGGGAAGAAGAGTGGGCTTCATCAAACCCCAGTTCATGGTCACGTCCAGTGAATCCAGAAGTTTCAAAAGCAAAATTGAGGAGTGAAACTTTGCAATTTTCAAATTCTGAATATACCAACTTGATCAGCTTATCAAGGCGCATATTTCTATCCTTTCGGAAGTTTGAAATTCAAAGTTTCAATTTTTGGGGTTTCTCTGACAAACCCATATCCAGCTCAAGGTCCAGTTCTTGCAAATCAATTGGATTGGGTTAATCCTAGAAGAAGATGGATTGATCATCTGCATGAGTGAAGAAGTTCCTGTTTCAGAGGGAGATGAGGCTAAGGCCTTATATAAGAAGATTACAAGTGATCTCGACAGGTATAACTCATCGAGGTATGTTTCGATATTTGTCCATGATTAAGTTTATGGTATGTTTGTCTTCATGTTTTTACGGTTAGTACAATTTTGATTTTAGATTTGTTGTATCACCTTAACAAAATTATGAATGCATGATAGAAGATATTCATTGGTTAGGGTGTTGACACTTATGATTGTACTAATGCATTATGGTGTTGTATGAGGTTTATGTTGTCTACTAACATGAAAGGTACACCAAGAAAGACAAATCATGTTCTGGTCCAAGAACATATGATCATGATAACACGAGGACAAATATTCATCCATTGTCATGGATCTCATAGAAGATCCATTTACGAGGTATGTATAACTTGGTTTTGTAATAGTTAACCTATGAGATATACAGGTTACTAGCACAAGTCATTGAAGAAGAACAAGAAGACATCATGTCAGTATGTTAGACATAAATAGCTAGCATGCTAATCCAGGTATGTTTTTCCTATATCAAGTTAGAATCCTACCTTGTGTTAGGATCTTATACTGTTGTTGATTATTCATGAAGTCATAGGTTTGAATAATCATGGTTGTATGCATATTATATTTCTTACCATAATTGATGATATGACTCACCAGAAGAATCATGAAGGTATAGGTTTGAATAATCACAGGTTTTATGCATATTATATCTCTTATCTTGATTAATGATTCTACTAACCTGAAGAGTTATAGGTTTGAGTAATTACAGGTTTAGACATGTTATGTTTCTTATGATTTGACTAACCATAAGAATCCTACATAAACCTTGAATGCTAATGCTTATTATTTCTGTTTGAAATGATCATGACTATACATGCTTGAGATTATTGTGTTTTAATAGTATACTAATGAATGTATGATTTTATATGAGATCACAAGGATAACACATTCATGATACTAATAAGCATGCATAGGGACCAAGGATGAATATGAGTTCAAGAACAGGTAATCCAGGAAGCAAAGATCAAGAGGGAGTACACTCTAGTGGTTTATGCAAGGATGCAGATATTCAGAGGGAGTTGTCCATCTCTCTACATTCCACAACAGAAAGGTGTAGAAGAAGCTACTTCAGATTAGGACTCCAGCAGCTCCTGCAAGGAAGCAAGGACTCAGAGGGAGTACACCCAACGAACAAACAAAGATAAGTATTTTAATTATCATTTCTTGCATATTTGTTTGTTTAAGTAAAATTGTTCAATGATGTATATGCTCATGTTCCTAGACTTAGGATATGTCTTGTGCATATTAGAATAGTTGCATTAATGAACAGTATACTACTAATACACATGGGTAAGTGGCATATGGCACTGTACAACATTCCATTGCTACTTATCTAGAAAGAAACCTCTTTGCTGACATGTTGGGAGTTGTGCACACTCTTAACAATGTTCTGGTAGAGATTGGAAGGCATCTAGAAAGTTACGAAATATGGATAAATGTTGTATTGAAGCATTGGCTAAGATAATTGCATGACTGTATGGCATATTTCTTTATGTGTAAGAATTTGCTCTGAAAACTATGAGATGTTTTCTAATCATGCAATTTAACTTGTTGTGTAGGAAAGATCGTATGCCATCTCCTACAAAAGAAGAACTACAACATTTTGTTCCAGCAACAAAGATATCTATTGAAGATATTGAAGATATTGAAGTTCCCAGGATCTGGGATGAAGAAATGAAATGCCTTGATCCGTCGATCATGAAGAATGATGTTTGGGATATAATCCCAAGACATGAAGGGAAGTTTGCTATGACTTCCAAATGGAACTATCAGATCAAGCATGTTGCAGATGACAGCATTAAGAAATATAAAAGTGATGAAATAGAAGATGCACCAGATGGATTTCAAGACAGCATGGTGTAGTCATATATGTGTGCAGAACTTGGTATGGTAGGATAGACAGCTTTCTATCCAGTTTGGGCGTTACCAAGAGTAAAGCAGATTCCAACCTTTTCTACAAGGTTGAAGAAGGCAATCCAGTGATACTACTTTTATATACAGATAACCTGTTTGTTACAGGTAAAGATAGATTGATTGCCGACACGCAGCGGAAGCTTTCTTCCAAGTTCGAGATGAAGAACTTGGGGATGATGCACTATTTGTTTTTGGCATGGAGGTGTGGCAGAGTGCATATGGAATCTTCCTTGGACAAGGGAAGTATGTAGTAGAGATCCTGAAGAGGTTCAGGATGATGGACTGCAAGGATATACCTATGGCATCGAATCTGAAGCTTCTATATGATGCTTCATCTGAGCCGGTTGATGTCTCTTTGTATCGTCAGATGATTGGGTCCTTGATGTACCTGACGAACACGAGACCAGACATTTGCTTTGCTGTGAACACATTGAGCCAGTTCCTGACGGATCCGAGGAGTGTTCACCTGGTTGCTGTAAAGCATGTTCTGAGGTACCTGAAGGGTACAGTGTATTATGGGCTCAGGTATGAGGAGAATCAAATGTTTAACCTGCAGGGTTATGTTGATTCAGATTGGGATGGCAATGCTGCAAACAGGAAGAGCACATCTGGGTGTTGCTTCAGTATGGGATCAGGTGTGATCTCTTGGTTTAGCAGGAAGCAGTCCTGCGTAGCACTGAGTACAGCTGAGGCAGAGCATGTTGCAGCCTGTTCAGCTAGTTGTGAGACAGTATGGCTACGGAAGCTACTGTCTGAGCTATTTGATCTCCCATTGGAAGCTACTGATATCTTCTGTGATAACCAGAGTTGTGTGAAGCTGTCCGAGAATCCAGTGTTTCATGACAGGTCGAAACACATAGAGATCAAATATCACTATATTAGGGATATGGTGCAGAGAGGAGCCGTGAAGCTCCTATATGTTGCGACAGACGAGCAGATTGCAGATGTGCTGACGAAGCCACTAGCCAAGGTGAAGTTCGAGTATTTCAGAGAGAGAGGCTTGGCGTTCTTCAGATCGAGGACACTTCAAGGAAGAAGTGATGGACACATTTGCTGAAGCCATTCCAAGCATGTTGGAAGGAGGATCCTTCACATGGCTGTGGATGTAAGCGCTGGATGATGAGCATCAGGATGATGTTCTGGTTTCTGCTTGGATATGATCAGTTGGATCATTTTTATATATGTATGAACGCATCATGTTGGATGCTGGATATGATCAGTTGGATCATTTTTATGTATGTATGTACGCATCATGTTGGATGCTAGATATGATCAGTTGGATCATTTTTATGTATGTATGTACGCATCATGTTGGATGTTGCAGTAATGATCAGGATGATCATGGATGATGAGCTTCAAGATGTTGCTCCAGATGACATGCAGCAGGATGTTGCAGTGATGATCAGGATGATCATGGATGATGAGCTTCAGGATGTTGCTCCAGATGACATGCAGCAGGACGTTGCAGTGATGATGATCAGGATGATCATGGATGGTGAGCTTCAGGATGTTGCTCCAGATGACATGCAGCAGGACGTTGCAGTGATGATGATCAGGACGATCATGAGTACATCAGGATGATGTATGGTGAGTATCAGGTTGATACTCTGTGGCCGTGGATCAGGTTGTGCAGATGAGCATGTCTGGGAGATCCTATAGGTCGGAGTTTTGTACCCATAACAGCCTGGGATGCTCTTTCGAGACATTGCTCTGGGAGGACATGTAATTTGTGCCCTGGGAGATCTCAGGTCGGAGTTGTGTACCCGTAACATCCTGAGACGCTCTTGCGAGATTTTGTCCTATGGCATGTAATTTGGGCCCTGGGAGATTTCAGGTCGGAGTTGTGTACCCGTAACATCCTGAGATGCTCTTTCGAGGTTTTGCCATGACCACATGTAATAGCGCCCTGGGAGATTTCAGGTCGGAGTTGTGTACCCGTAACATCCTGAGATGCTCTTGCGAGGTTTTGTGGTGGACCACATGTAATTTGTGCCCTGGGAGATTTCAGGTCAGAGTTGTGTACCCGTAACATCCTGAGATGCTCTTTCGAGGTTTTGTGGTGGGGTCACATGTAATAGCGCCCTGGGAGATCCTACAGGTCGGAGTTGTGTACCCGTAACATCCTGGGATGCTCTTTCGAGGTTTTGTGACACACATAATAAGTCCTGAGTATTCCACAGTATGGCCAGTGATGATGAAGACTTGCAGGTGGTGGGCCTACATCCAGTATGAAAAAGGACTGGCTCTGTAGAACTTCCTATGACGAGTAGATTCAGAGATTGATTGAGATAGCAGCAGCAGTGACGATGATGATGACTCAATGACAATTATCCAGTGACGATGATCCAAAGAAGATGACTTGTGCTAGAAGAACTGTGCTGAGAAATACCTTCCTAGTTAAGAGGGAGTGTTGATGTATATGTAACTTCGGAATGTATTTCACATATATGTATATTGTATTCCTATAGAGATGTTATTATTCCTCTATACGGAAGTGTCGTTATTGTAAGTGTCGTAACTTATACTTGATGGGTTATTAGACCACCTTGTTTGGGGTCGGCCTTGTATAAGTCATGTGGGTCAAAGGGTTATTAGACCACCCTATTGGGGGACGGCCATGTGGGTCAAAGGGTTATTAGACCACCCTATTGGGGGTCGGCCCAGTCAGCATTATGTTATGTGGTTAAGTTCGAGCCTACATGAGTTAGGTAAAAAGGCAAGTCAAGTCAAGTATAAATAGAGTGTGGGAGGCACTCTATTTACACACTCACTTCTCACACATGCACTCAAGGAGGAGTGGCGCACTTATGGAGGAGGAGGATCTGCTGCTAGGTTATGTCTATCTCTCATGGTTGGTTGTATCATTGCTCTATCTATCTCTGAGGAAGTTATTGGGGTTTTTCACCTTTATGGTTTTCCCCAAGTAAATCTTTGTGTCTCTTGTGTGCTTGCATTATTGTCTCCATGATTGATATGCTGTAGATATGCTGTACATGTTGTTCTCTCAGTTAAGATCCTAGATCATATTGAAGTAAATTCAGAAAATTTAACACCATGTTTATAAATGGATTGAAAAAAAAACATGGGCGTAACATCCAAGCATCATGGAATGAAATTCAATTAACTTGTAAACAATCGATGTGGAGTTATGAAACGCATAACTCACAACCTTCTAATGGAATTTTTAGCATACCTAGATTTGTAGCTATTCTTTTAAAGCAACTAGAGTCACAAAAAATGTGTTGTCGTAAATGAGAGTTGAATCTCTTATATGTTACAAAAAAGGTATTTTCAACAAATGGGAGTCATATCTCTTTTGTTATAGCAACAAAAGTTGCAATACCAATTTTATTGGCTACAATGACTAGCTTGAAAATGAAATGTTTTTAGTTGATGTGGATTGCCTATGGCCAAGGATTCTCCTACATCAATTGTGCAAAGTTAGAAATAGTTGGAGGTTTTATAAGTGTTGTGAACCTAGGATTCCTAAGTATACAAAATATAAAGAAACAATATACAAAAGTTCTCCATTGAAGTCTCGGGTAAAAAAAAATAGAAGAACCAACCCCTAGTATGACAAAGAGTGTAAAAACACAAGAAGTGAAATAAATGAAGCTAGGAAGAGCCCCTAAAAATTGATAAGACAAAGAGATACAAATCCTTAATTAAAATGAAAAATAGACACTACATAAATAAAAGACATGAAAATCTTGTACACCTCTCTAAGGTAGCTCCTAAGAAATTATGGACTCAAATTTTAACTAGAAAAACCAAAGAAAATAATGATATTTATTTAAAGGATTGGAAGTCATATCTTAAAAATCTAGACAAATCTTTGAATGTCATAGATAAAATTCCAAATCTCCTTACAACATAAGCAATATTCTTGCTAAATGATGTAGATTTTGGAGTTAAGCGCTTGGAAAATGGAAAAGCTAAAGACATTGAAGGATACCAAGAAGAAATATTAAAAATTGGAGGGCCTATACTCATCCCTCACATCCACAAACTCTTTAATTTAGCGTTCAAGCAAGGTTTCCCCCACCCCTGGACTAAGAACCTCATTATTCATATTTTTAAAAGCAATGATAAAAATAACCCCTCCAATTACCAAACGATTGTGATTATCCCTCTCTTAGAAAATATTTATGGTATTATTTTGGAAAAAAAGATCAACATATGGCTAGAAAGTGAGGTTAAGTGAGTTAAAAGTTAGGAAGGAATTAGAAGACATCACTCTACCACATACCACCGCGTTACACTCAGGATCATTGCACATGAATGTCGTAATAATAAATTCAATCTGTTATGTTCCTTTCTGGACTTTAAGAAAAATTTCGATATAGTTCCTAGAAACAACCTGTGCAATAGGTTAGAATAGATAAAGATTCATCTTGAGTTAAGAGCTTCCACGATAAGATTATACAAGATTTCCATTGCCAAATTTAAGAACATTGAAGGGTGGTTGAAAGATATTAATTGTAATATTGGATTTAAGAAAGGTTTCCCCCTCTCCCAGACCCTTTTCGGCATTTATATCAATAATCTAGAAGGTTTTCTAGAAGAAGCGGGTTGCGATGGCACAACCTTATTAGAATTGTCGCCATCCTCCTCCTTTATGCGGGTTGCGATGGCACAAAACACGATTTATGATTATTAGGTTCAAGAAGGTATTCAATGCTAATTTTGTATATGACAATAACATCTTGGAGGAAGTTTCTTCTTATAAATATATCATAATTGATATTCCACAACCTCTACTGGAACTATAGAATTGAGAAAAGGGTTAATGGAGGGTGGAACGCATATTTTGGTCTTGAAAAAAATT